>ML791177.1:337835-355030 GCA_009831015.1 Picea engelmannii
TAGTCAAATAGAAAAGAATAAGACATGGGAATTGGTTCCTAGACCTTTGAATAAGAATGTCATAGGGGTTAAATGGGTTTTCATAAATAAGATGGATGAAGCAGGTAAAATAACTAGAAACAAGGCTAGATTGGTTTGTAAAGAGTATGCACAGGTGGAAGGAATAGATTTTGGAGAAACGTTTTCTCCTATTGCAAGAATGGAATCCATTAGACTGATTCTATCTTATGCCAGTTCTAAACACATTAAAGTTTACCAAATGGATATAAAGTCTGCATTTTTGAATGGTGATTTAGAGGAATAAGTATATATGGAAAAACCAAATACTTTTTAGGTACAAGAAGAAAAACAATATGTTTACAGGTTGAAAAAGGCATTGTATGGCCTGAAGCAAGCACCAAGGGCTTGGTATTCTAGACTTGACAATTACTTGAGGCAACAAGGATTCAGGAAAGGTAACACTAATAGTAATCTATATATTAAAGAAGAAAATGATAGCCTGATCATTATTGAGATATATGTAGATCATATCATTTTTGGTAGTGATGATAATAGGCTTAGTAAACAGTTTGCTGAAAGTATGCAAAAAGAGTTTGAGATGTCCATGCTGGGAGAAATGAAGTTTTTCTTAGGCTTGCAAATTACTCAATCTGATAAAGGTATTTCCATTTCTCAAACCAAGTATATCGAAATACTAATTGCACTAGTATTATTGATAGGGGGAGTTGCTGCTCAAATGATACATCTTTGCAAGTGGTTTGTATTTTCTCAGGGGGAGTATGGTTGATTCCTTTTCCATAGATGTCAAAAGGGGGAGAAGAGATTTAAAGTTTGCCATCAATGCCAAAGGGGGAGTTTGTTGGTCAGTTTGCACAGGTTGTTGCACAGGTTTTTTCATTAATGTCAAACTTGAAGCTACATGGTGGTTCGCTGAGAGTTCCTTTGGAATTCAGGAATTCAGAGGTTGTAAGTTGAAAGAAAGGAGGAGCTCCAACCTTCGACATCGCGATATGCAAAATCACGAAACGCGAAGTCCCGATGCGATCAGGACCGTTTGATCACGAAAGGCCATGGGATCGTCGATCGGAGAAAAGTGGATATCGGGAAATTAGAAGTCAAAGGAAGGATATGCGATAGCATTCCAACTCGCGAAATGCCGAAATGTGAAAATCTGAAATGCCGAAATATGAAAGGCTAAAACGCCGAAACATGGAAAGTCGAAATGTCGAGACGCTAAAAGCCAAAATGTTGAAATGTGAAATGCAAAAATATGAAAGGCTAAAATGCCGAAACATGGAACGTCGAAATGTCGAAACGCTAAAATCTGAAATACCGAAATGTGAAATGTCGAACGTCGAATTGCGAAACGCCGAAATACCTTTTTGGTGTGGGTAGTGGTTACCGCCGATGGTCATGTGAGAGGGAGGAGCTAGCACAAAGCTAAGCTCTATTTTGAGATTCGTAACTTGAAGTGTCAAGACTCTTCGACACAAGATTGCTGAAATACGAAATGCGAAATACATTACGATTAACCTATGGTCATGGCCAATGGGCATATGGTTTAGCTCATATGTATTGTCGAAGTGCTCGAAGGCTATTCTATGCTGAAAATTCAAAACAAATGCATGTTCATCACATGGTGTTGGTTAAATATTTAAATTGATCGTGTGGTTTTTGTTCTTCTAGATACCTTGTCCAATAATAATCATTGTAAGATAGTTATTCAGTTATTGTAACTAAATCTTCGAAGCCTAAGGGTTCGAGTGTATGCTCTGAATGTACAGGGTAGAAATAAGTCAAATTTGGTGAGATGAAAGTTGGTGCGTATGGAATTAATGGTACAACCGTAACTCTAAGGTAAAATTCATTTATGTAAATAAATATAAAACCGAAATAAAATCATACAGAGACAGTGAGAAGAAATGATGAAGATATAGCAGAGATAAAGGGGAGAAGAATGGATTTTGATAT
Source organism: Picea engelmannii (assembly GCA_009831015.1). Taxonomy (NCBI): domain Eukaryota; kingdom Viridiplantae; phylum Streptophyta; class Pinopsida; order Pinales; family Pinaceae; genus Picea; species Picea engelmannii. The sequence continues at coordinate 339,807 of ML791177.1, forward strand.
GATTATATAAACAGAGAGGACTTGAATGATGAATCCTTTGCCAGAGAAGATAAAGAGTTGGTTTACAGGTTCTTAGTGATAGATAAGGATTCCAGGGTGGTAGGGAGGAGCAAGGGGACACTGTAAAAGTCTCTTGTACAAGTTGGTGCTTGTACATCTGGGAGTTGTAGCTTCCATTCAGTAGGTGCGGAAGAAACAGAGGTAGCAGCCTCATCTGGGTTGTAGCTCAGATAAACTAAGAATGTAAAGAGGAGTTGGAGCTTGCCTTTCATTCATAAGAAGAAGAGGTTTTTCCCTTTTTGGGTTTCCTCATGAAAAATCACTGTGTCACTATTTCATTTATGCGATTGTATATTTATTGGTTAAATGTATTACTGCAATTTAAATGTTAAAGGCATGATTTATTGATTAATAAGTAATCTTCTTATAAAATGAAAGAAATTTTATACAACTGATTCACCTCCCCCCTCTCAATTGACTTATATTATATGATGCAGAACCCCTATCCCTCTTAAGTGTTGGGTATGTGTTATATTCTTTGCATGGGTGTGTGTGCGGGTGTGTTTCAGGATTAATCTGTAAGTGTGGACAGAAACCGATATCTCTAGATCCACCTGGATCTAGAACAAAACAGGACAGAATGATACTCTTTCCCTAGATTTAACTTATTGAATGAACTAAGAGACAAGGGTTATAAACATACCTTATGAACGCTTCCTTAGGTCTCTGTTGTTCCAATCTTCGCTCCGACGCTCTTGTGCCATTCAGATCACAACAATACAAACCAATCGAAGTGAAATCAAATTAATATATTCAATAGCTAATCTATACATATGACCAAGGAGTTATGTAATAAAGTGACATCATCTTTATGGGAAAGGGACACATTACTTTATTAAATTGATAGAAAGTTAAACTTACAACCTGAGCCTTGATGTTGTATATCTCCTTTCGATGGCTCCTAGCTCTGACACACACACTTCCTCATGCATGAAGAAAATCAACCACTTTTGATGACCTTGCTGGTGTCTCTAGCTGCTGTAGCATCAGTCCTTCATACAATATCTCACTAATTCTCCAATCAATCTCTTGCTAGTTTTCTTATAACCTTTTCCATGAGAATTCCCCTGAATATATAAGAGAGGATAGATTAGTTACTTGGATAGGAATGATCCCAAGATATCAAGAAAACCAGTATTTGACAACCATTCGAATGCCAACTCACCCTTCTAGAAGATTCCCTTCTAGAAGGTTCGAGATTTTTATCTTTTTTACTCCTTTAGAAGATGTTCGCACCCTGAGAGTTAGGTACAGTGCGAACCCCTCACACTCCAGCTTAATGCATCCTGCGAGAATCATGGATTCTCGTAGGCAAATATATAGGTAGCCTGCGAACCTCCCTTAAAAACATGATTTCTGGAAGCAGACAAATGTAACTTTTCTCAGGAAAGTGTCCTAGTGAAGAGCCTTATTTCTCCATCATCATCACTTCATCATGACAACCAAAATTATGGATAACAGAATGCCCCCCAAAGTCTGATATTGGAACTAGTGACAGTCGATAGACTTTGTAAGCTGCATGTGTGTGTCAAGAACCAAGAGCACATCTAGTCGGAGACCTGCAAACATCCAAGCATCGGCATAATATCATGTATATCAATTCTGAGGTAGGCATTCCCATACTCAGATCATAGACTGATGAAATCATAAACAAAGGTCATGGCCACCAATCATACACTGTGGATCCATGCTGTCATAATATAGCATAGCCACCTGAATACACTGTGGATCTATGTGACAAATTTTCAATCAAGACAACATAACCACAAAACATACACAGTGGATCTATGTGTCGCAAATTATACATACTCCATCGCAACCTGGATCACAAAGATAATACCCAGGGTCTTCAATCTCGTCGCCCAAAGTACGAATCTAACCATGTGATTACATGTGTTGAAGTCGAACATGGTAGAAACAACTTGATTACCAGCCATTGATGTAACCGTTAACAAGTGCGAGGGAAATCACCATTGATGTCAATGACTCCCAAGGTACTAAAGTACAATCCATCGACTGTGAATAAATGAGTTGATGTCAAACATCCAATAGAATCTTTCGATCAGGGGTCAATGATGTAAACCCACTGTCGAAAGCGAGGAAACTTGCCATTGAGGCATGCAAGCTCCAAGGTACTGAATAATTTCTAAGTCTTGATTCCGAATAATGTGCTGAAGTCAACAAAACAAAACTCGTCACAAGAGGGCCTTGATGTATCCCCCATCAATGACACGAAATAAGTAACAGAGTTTGAAGGTGAAACAGAGCATGTAACCATTGGACTTTGGACACAGGGAAGGCCGACATGGAGAGAATGGATAAATGCAGATGGCCGACTCAATATAGGTTTCAGATGGACTTCTCTTGAACATATGAACGACACGACCAATGATTTGGCAGCATTGACTCAAAGACGACGCAGGAAATGATCTTGTAGCAAATCGAATGAGAGACAAATGGATTTCCCAAACCAGCTTCAAATGATGAATAGGGGGTGTCATGTTCAAGAGAGACACTTATTGCCAATCAATTCAACGATGAAACATATCCCTTTCCCAAATTTTCCGCCACCATTTCTAGAAAGTACCTCTTTATTTTTATGCAAGCATGAAGAGGATCACATATGCTTGTTGATATAAGCTCATCCTTCAGATGAGTCCCTCGGAGTATTTTTAACAAACCCTAGGAAGGAGTGGTTCAATCCCATTACGGGTCTGTCAATGTTTGTTTAACGAGTCGAGAGATAGTAAACTCGAAGGTTTTTCAAGATTATAGAGCTTGGAAAAACACTTAAAAGAGAACTCTCTCAGTTCCTTTTTCGTACAGTAGTCCAACGAGACCGAAAAAGGGTTAAACTATCGCTCAAAGGACGCATACTTCAAATACTTTAGCGAGCGTGAAAATGGCAAGATCGCCCGGCAATCTTTTCCTATTTAGAGAGTCTGAAAAGAGCTTAAAGATAACTCCAAGGGGGTTCCTTTTTCGTATAACCACAACGAGCCCGAAAAAGAGATAAAACGACGCTCGATCACGTTCTTATGTTTTTCACAAGCGCAAGAACGGACAAAAGGCACTCGAGGTTTTATGTCAAAACCATAACAAACAATCAAAATCACACCACACCATATAAAAAATTGTCCATAATCATCCATGTTTCATACCTGTAAGTCACTTCACTCATTTTCACATTCATGATTAGGGTTAAATAATAAATAAACATAAAAACCCACATTTGATATAGTAAAAAGTAATTAAAATGAATGAATAACTAAATTTACCATACCATTTTACACTTTTACCATTGAGTTCCAAAAAGCCCTCATTTTACCCTCTGCATTCGGTGTCGATTTACGTGAGCTACGGGTGATCATATGACGAGCCGTCAGTAGCATCTTGGTAAGTTCTCCATTCCTGATCTTTTCATGGTTTAAAAATTTGATTTCATTGGATAAAAGTTCAGTTTTAAGCTAGTTTTTTGAGCCCTATTCGCGTGGAGGCATTCTCGCAGGTGGCCCATACGGGACCTGCGAGAATGACTCATTCTCGTAGGCGGGCCTTAAGGCGCCTGCGAGAAGTTCGCACTATGCATAGTAGGGCCCCTGCGAGCAATGCAGAACTCAAAAAGTTTTTAAAAAGTTTAGCCAATAGAAAAATTTATTTCATGTATAAGATCATTAACCATGTTTATATGTTTCTTATGCAGGTTAATAGCCACAAGTATGGTGCTTGAGTGGCGAAAACGGGAACACGAGGAGGATAACACAAACGATGAAAATCACCCTCCCACCATAGCAGCCTTAAGAGATTGCGGTCTCTTAAAATACTTCCGTATCCCGGGCATGAGAGCCCAAGTTCGATTACTGGAGTACCTAGTCCGAATGTGGGATCCAGACCAACAAGTTTTCATTGTTGGAGCTCACACATTAGCTATTGACATTGAGGACATATATTTCTTGACTGGGTTATCCAGGCGAGGGTCCTATGTCAGTTTGACCGGTAGCAGAACGGGCGGTTTGACAATGAGTGAATACTGCAACCAATATTGTGTACCCGAGGTCGAAAGAAAGAAAGGGAAAGTGGCAATCTGGGGAGTTACTGACTTGAATCTCCGCACTATTCTCTTTACGATCGCTCGGATGGCTGGAAGTGTCGCTCCACATATGGAATTGCAGAGCTATTTTCAGTATGCCATCGAGTGTACTGAGCCCCGAGTATTTAACTGGGTTGATGCAGTATTGCGCAGTATCAAAAAATAGTTGACCAAGTGCAGGCATGGAGAGCTAAAATAGTTTGGATATGGATCTTTGTTAGTGTCCTTCTTCTTAGAGAGAGTCCCTATACTTCGTCTACAGGCTGAGTGGAGGTTTCCGGGTCCTAGGGATCCGAGGATGTTACGATGGTGTCGGCTCATGGCCCGACATGTGGCAGGACCAATCATCAGATATGACGATATTTTCTTTGACTAGTTGCAGACCCAGATGCTAATGATTGATGATTATGCATATGCCAGGTTGGATTTCCGAGGAGATCCAGATCTCGCACTACCTGAGGATGCTCAGTGGGGAGACCTCGGTAAGAAGTACACCAATTTTATCTTTTAAATGTTTTTGTATTTTTAACATATTTAAATGTTTTTGTTTTATAGATTTATTTGAAGACTAACACCAAATGTTTGTTGATAACACAGACGTTGGAGCATATAGACCTGCTGGTAGTTCTCCCATTCAGAGAGGAGGAGAAGCTGCAGCAGTAGCATTACCACAATATGCTGAGGATTACCGGATCGTGGAGCATAACCTAGAAGGCCTGACCTCAGACATTCCAGATATGACTCTGGAAGAGGTTCCACGACGCGATCAGCGTCACACTGTAGGAGTTTCAGCATCCATGTCCCGACTGCTCCGCAGGGTAGCTAGGGTAGTAGTGTGTTACCGTGAACGTCATTCGTGACGTCACAATGTAGAAGCTATGAGCTTCCATTTTTGATATTTTGGTCTTCGGACAAACATTTTGTAAAAACAAACTCTTTTGATCGTCATATATATATACACAGCTTCTATCGGTTTACTTTACATTGTGTGAATTTTAATGTGTTTGATTTATAAATGATTTAAATGTCTATCCAATACATAATTAGCTAAAGCATATGTCAATGTATTAAGACGTCTAGGAATATGTTGATATTCAATGTGATCAAAATACCGTTCCAAGAGGCAAATCCACAAATATACCCTTAATAAAGTAGGACTTCGAATAGAATAGACATTACTTAGATGTAGTACTACAAGCTGCGAATCAAGTCGTACAACCAAATGACGAATTCCGAGAGAGATAACATCAACCAATAACTCAATAACGGCGCTATACTCTGCGATGTTGTTAGTTGCTCGGCCAAGACATACACCTCGTAAAGATATAAGCTCGTTTGTTGGGGCATAGATTGCCCATGCAGCGGAAGCTAAGTTCCGAGTACTGCGGCTAGCTCCATCAGCGAAGCCAATATAAGGTAGTGAATACTCCGACATCTAACAATCAAACACAACGTCATGTAAGGGCAGAGACCAAATAACGTCAAAAGAAAACTAAAGTAACACACACACAGTATGATACAGAAAATACAAGTACTAGTGCACAAATGACTTATGCATAGTACTTCTTCAAGTATAACCCATTTCTAGGTTCACTCAAAGGTATACCGTCATAATCAACTAGCTCATATGCTCCTTTTTCCAAAACTTTGCTAACAATGTAGGGACCACGCCACATGGGTTCGAATTTCCCAGCTCCTAGGACATCTTTATCTTGTTCGTACAGAAGAACAAGATCACCTTCAGAGAAAACGCGAGGCTTGACATGCTTGTCATACTGTGCCTTGACGCGTTTCTTTTGGGCTTCTATTACTAAAGGGGCATCATGTCGGGTCTCGTCTAATCGCATCAGATACAACAAACATTCCTCTGCAGCAGAAGTATTGGGTAAGAGTTCGACAACTAGCTTCAGAGAAGGTATCTCACATTCTATTGGCAGAATGGCTTCCATGCCATAAACTAATCGAAAGGGCATAAATCCCATAACGGATTTAACATATGTCCGATACGCCCACAATGCCAAAAACAACATCGTGTGCCAACTGGTTTTATGTATTCCTATCATCCGTCGAATCATAGTTATAAGAACCTTATTGATTGCTTCGACCTAGCCATTAGCCCGCGGATAATAGGGTGTTGAGCTATCGTGACGAAGACCCAACTTTTCCATAAGTTCAGACATCATATAATTCCTAAAATGACTACCGTGATCGATAACGATAGCCTGAGGAACACCAAAATGAGTTATAACATGGTTGAAAAGAAATAACGCTGCAGTCTTCCCAGTATTATCAAATGTTGGCATCGTAAGGTCAGAATTTGTTAAAGTTATGCATTGTGCATCAGCAAAAGAAATATGGGATAAATTGAAAAATGTATATCAAGGAGACACTAAGGTAAAGAGTTCTAAGCTACAATCATATAGAAGTCAATTTTAAAGCCTGAAGATGGAAGAATGTGAAGATATAGCTACCTACTTTCTTTGTATTGATGAAGTTGTTAATACCATGAGAGGTCTAGGAGAAACAGCTAATAATAATATTATTGTGAAAAAGGTACTTACATCACTTCTTAGAAGATTTGATTCAAAAATATCTGCATTAGAAAAAAGAACGGATCTTGATACTTTAGAAATGGATGAATTACATGGACTACTAACAACATATGAGATGAGAACCTCTGGTGAGAATTCTTTTAGGAAAGAAGCAACTTTCAAGGTAGCAAAGAAAGATAAGAAAAAGGTTGAAGCAGAAATCAACAATCATGAAGAGTCATAAGGTGATGTGGAAGAAGCAAATTTTGTTAAAAATCTGAAAAGAGGTATTGCCAGGTATGAAGGTAAGCTTCCTCTGAAATGATTTGGTTGTGGTAGAATATGACATTTTGCATCTAAGTGTCCTTACAATAAGCATATTGATAATGAAGAAGACAATGATAGAAAACCTAAGGAATTCAAGAATAGACATAAGAAGTTTTTTCAAAGAAAAACTTACAAAAATAAAAGCCCGTGTATAAAAGATGACAGTGATATTTCAGACTCCGGTGAGAGTGATGACAATTCAGATGTACAACTTTTTATGGCTATGGAAAATAGGATGATCAGTCTGGTGAAAAAGAAGAAGGTGAAGTTGATATAGAAGCTGAACTGGTAAGTGCTTTAAGTGAATTAAGAAAAGTGAGAAGGGAATGAAAACATTTTAAAAGAGAAATTTAGAATCTAGAATTTGAATTACAGAAATCAAATGGTTTGATTGATAGCACTGAAATCATGGTAGTTGACTTAAAACTTAAAATAGAAGAGGATAGAGTGACTGAAGAAGCTCTAACTAAAATGCTTGCAGAAAAGGATAAGGAAAATGAAGGTTTAAAAATTGAAGTAGTCTCATTAAGAAAGAAAGTACAAGAAAATAACATGAATCAGAGTTCTCAAGTGTTAGATCAAATTATTATTAGTCAAAGATCAACATATGATAAGACTAGAATTTGTTATAAATATGCAGTAACTAATGGATGTTCTAGTTCAAGTGTTGAGAAAGCAGGTACAAAGGATAATCATGAGAAAATTACTAGCAAGAAGATGGAATCAGAAAGGAAAGAAGAATATCAGGGTTCAACAGTGCATAGAATAAGTTATGGTAGACATCAAAACAGCTTTGAAGGCCACTGTTTGTGTTGTTATAAGTATGCACATAAGGATGCATTTTGTAATAGTTTTTCAAGGAAGATAAATGCACATAACAGTCATGAAAGGTCTAATTTTGAATATGGAAGAGGACATGGTAAAACTAGTCAAAACAATATGAACTACTCTTACAACAGATTTGACACCTTAAGATATGAGATTGAATGTTACAAGTCTAACAACTTTGGGCATGTGTCAAGAAATTGTCCTATGAGTTTTCAGAAATTTAATGAACCCACTTACACAGATTTGAAAACCAAATTTTGGAAAAATAAAAGTGAAAATCTAAACATTGAAAAATGCACTATAGATCTACAAGAAGAACATAAAGTAAAATGGGTTATGGATAGTGGATGTTCAAATCATATGATAGGTAGAAAACAACTCTTTGTTGAACTAGATGAAGGAAAAGAAGGTACAATCACCTTTGGAAATGATCAATCAACTAGGATAGTGATCCAGGTGGATATTGGTGGCCACCCACCTATTCCACTTGGACCCCCACCATTGCTTCTTTCAGTTTTTTAGTTTCTGCACAATTTACTATTTTTAGCAGTTTTTTGGGTCCTGAACTTTCTAAGTCGTTTTGAGGCCTTAAACAACATTTTTTGGGAAAATGGGGAGAAACATGGATCATAGATCGATGTTTCTCACCCAAAAGTTGTATTCCTCGGATAGATCTTTCTAATGAGGTATGGAACGTGTGAAACAGAGATCGTATGCCAAAGTTACGTCCCGGGGAAGTTAATGTACCAACTTACCCAAATGGGGCCCATAGTCTTGGCGTTTCATCTCCTAGGGTTAGGTCTTTGGATGTTTAGGGTTTTCCATTGTTTCTCAATAATAATAGGCCTTCGAGCCTCATTGTAACACAGTTCAGAGGCCAGTAGTTGCCACATCTCTTCTCAGAGATAAGCTACCGGCGCCCTAGCTAGTTTATTTCCATTCTGTCTGTAAGCATATTTCAGTCATTTGTTATTAATGAAATGAAGTCTTATTTCCACTGCATCTCTATGTTTATGTGTATTTCTATGTTTCATAGTGTTCCTACATAAATGCAGATTAGTGGTATCAGAGCGGTCTGCTCATTCTCGATCCTTCTTTGCATGTCTCCAACGAGGTTGGGGTATAAGGAGTTGGGGCTCGATCTAGTTGAACCTTTGCAAGATCAGCCTCGCAAACCCCGAAGATCACCCATGGGGGAAGAAAAGAAATATGAGGGAGTAGGATATCCTATCAAAATGTTGCTCGAGGAGGCCCTCGAGAAACAAAGGAACGCGGTGATGGACAACTTTGCCCAGATTCTTCAACGGATTCCCACTGGCGGCCCATCGACATCAAACAGGCACTAACTCCTTTTAAGGTACAAGTAAACTTTGACATTCCCATATTTGAGGGCCAAATAGATGCAGATGTCGTAGATAGATGGTTGAATCTGTTAGAAGGATATTTCTCGGTTCATGGCTTTTTAGACCGAGAACAGATTATTTTCGCACTCCTCAAAGCTTCCCCCCATGTCAAGGACCGGTGGGAAACCTACTTGTAGCAAGAGGGAGAGGGAGAACCGTCTCTGTTCTCAGCCTCACCCACTTGGAATTATTTGCGAGACACCATAAAGGAACAATATTATACTGTGGGGAGCTATGAGGACAAATACATACAATGAACTACGCTGTGGAAGCAAAGGGACCAAGATGTGCATGAGATGACGAATTTGTTTCATACCCTATGCACAAAGTTAGGTATCAAAGATTCAGAGAAACATTTGGTGTTAAAGTACTGCAGTTGTCTGCGCAGATACATTCAATAGGAAATGGAGTTCCTTGACATCTCCTTGCTTGGTGTGGCATACCAATATGCTGCCAAGATTGAGCAGAAGTTCAAACAAAAGAAGCGAGACTTTGGGTCTGCAAATCAGAAGAAAGGGAAAGGTACCCCCAAACCACAGAACAAAGGACCAAGCCAAGGCGGGGCAACCTAGGACAACCTGCCAAAGCCACAAGAAAAGAACAACACCACGAAGCCAAAAAAGGACATGGGGAAGTGGTGTGAGTTCCATAAGAGCTCCACTCACAACACAAGTGAGTGTCGGGCCAAGCAGTCAATGGTATTTGAGTTGAAGGCTTCTGAATCAGATGCATGCTTCGACTCTGAATCAAAACTTCACAAGGGGAAGCAGATTATCGATGCGGAGCCCAACACTACCGTTGCCACCATGAAGATCCAGAAGGAGGAACTAGAATATCCAGAGGAGGTGAAGCGTCTCTTCCATTCCAAGATGTGGGTAAAGGGTTCCCCGTTGCAGTTCATTGTCGACATCGGGAGCTAGAAGAACCTCATCTCGGTAGAGGTTGTGGAGCATCTGGGCTTGCCGACCACGGCACACCCACAACCATACACCATTGGGTGGTTGCACCAAGGACGGGACCTCTGCGTCAGTCAACAATGTTGTCTTCCCTACAACATCAAGCCCTTCACAGATGAGGTATTATGTGACATTGCTCCTCTTGATTTTTCTGATGTATTATTAGGCCAACTGTACTTGTGGAAGCGACATGTTGTGTATGAGTCCAGGCCTTGTGCTGTTATTATCACTTTGGGAAATAAGCTGTACAGGATACCAAAGATAACACCACCTACCACCATCTCTTTGGTCACTACAAAACAATGCAGTAAGCTCATTTCCAAAACCAGGAAATTTGTTTTCCTGATGATCCGCCCTCAGGGAAAGAGGAAGATTGTGGCCATGACCTCCAGACAGGGCCCCGCTGCATGAAAACAATAGATGGATAAGGTCATGGAGGAGTATGAGAACATCTTCACCTCCCCCGTAGGGGTTCCTCTACACTGCCCGGTCAAGCACCCCATCGATCCGATCCCAGGTGCACCACTACCCAATGGACCCATCTACTGGCGCTTTGTCCTGGAGAATGATGAAATAAAGAGGCAGATTCAGGAGTTGTTGCAGAAAGGTCACATCCAACCGAGTTCATCGCCCTGTGGGAGCCCGATCATGTTGGTGCTTGGAGACTCTGCATTGACTATCGAGCACTGAACAAGATCACTGTCCGGAATAGGTACCCGATCCCACTGATTGATGACCTTCTGGACCAACTCAAGGGGGGAAAATATTTCAGCAAGATCGACTTGAAGTCTGGGTATCACCAGGTACCAATCGAACCCTCTGATATGTGGAAGAGTGCATTCAAATCCAAGGAGGGCCTTTTCGAATGGTTGGTCATGCCTTTTGGGTTGACAAATTCCCCTGCAACCTTCATGAGGCTAATGGACGACATCTTGCGGCCATTCACCAACTCATTTGTAGTGGTGTACTTGGATGACATTCTGATCTTCAGCCAGACTTGGGAAGAGCACCTCCACCACATTCGACAAGTCCTCCAAACACCGTGGAAACACAAGTTGTGTGCCAATTTGGAGAAATACACTTTTGGCATAACCCAGGTTCAGTATCTAGGATACATTATTGATGAGCGGGGGGTGCATGTGGATCCAGCAAAGATCCAAGTCATTCAGGATTGGCCAGCCCCAACCACCCTAACAGAGCTCCGCAACTTTTTAGGTCTTTCCAATTTCTACCACATATTTTTGTTGGGATTCTCTCATATGACTTGGCGCTTGAGTCAAGTCACCAAGGGAGGAGCTAATGAAAAATTCTTTTGGTATGAATCTCAACAGAAGGCGTTCGGGGATTTTAAGCATCGCCTTTGCTCTGCACCAGTTCTCACATTACCAGACTTGCAACAACCATTTGAGATCGAGACAGATGCCTCTGACTATGCTATTGGGGCAGTCCTTACTCAACATGGGCATCTAGTGGCATATCACAGTGAGACACTTTCCGACAGAGTCCGAAAGTATCCCACTTATGATAAAGAAATGTATTCCATTGTGCAGGCTTGTCGACAATGGAAACATTACATTTTGGGAAAGGAAACAGTCATCCACACAGGCCACCAAACCCTGCAGTTCATACAGACACAAGTGAAGTTGTAGAACGATCGCCATCAGAAGTGGTCCACATACCCACAATAGTTTCATTTGAACATTAAGTACAAAAAAGGCAGCACCAATAATGTTGTAGACTGCCTCAGTCGACCACCCATCGTGGTGCTAACCACTATGCTCAACTCTTGTGGGCATGAGACTTTTGATTGGCCGCTTCTCTACACAAGTGATCCAGAATTCGGCCACACATACAATACACTCTTGGAGAATAAGAAAGTTCCCAATTTTCACCTCCAAGATGCCCTACTTTGTCACATGGGACATATTTGTGTTCCTTCAAGCGAGCGTGCCAAGATGATTTGGGAGGCACACTACAGTCGGGTCGCTGGGCATTTTGGGGTCGAGAAAACAATGGCAGTATTGCAAAAGTATTTCTATTGGACGAACCTTCGACAAGATGTCGGGAAGTACATCAAGTCCTATACTGCTTACGCCATTGCCAAACCGACCATCAAGAAGCAAGGCCTATATACTCCGCTTCCTACCCCCAGTCAACCTTGGGAATCCATCTCTATGGATTACATGTCAGGCCTTCCTTCTACTAAGCATGGAAATGACTGTGTTTTTGTGGTCGTTGACCGGTTCTCGAAGATGTCCATTATGATGGCCTGCAAGAAGAATATCACAGCAGAAGCCACTGCTAAACTCTTCTTTGAATGAGTGTGGGTACACTTTGGGATCCCACAGTCTATCATCTCAAATCGGGACAGTAGGTTACTCAGTACATTTTGGTCCAGCCTCTGGTCGTTTCTGGACACCAAGCTCACCAAGTCCACAACTTTCCATCCACAAACTGATGGCCAGACAGAGGTTGTCAATCGAATGATCGTACACATTCTGTGCATGTACAATTCAAAGCATCCATGCACATGGGATGAGAGCCTCCCCTATGTACAACACAACTCCAACCGAGCTCTCCATAGCTCAACCAGCCACAACCCCTTTCAAGTGGGCTTGGGATTCCAGCGACTATGTCCCATTGACATAGCCATGTCATTTGTGGCTACTCAGGAAGATTCAGCTCATGTCCAGTCTAAGGATGATAAGGCAAACAACTTCATTGAGCACATTAAACACATCCACCAACAGGTTCATGACATCTTGGACAGAGCGAATGTTAAGTACAAGCAGCGACATGATCAACATCAAGTGCCACACAACTTCCAGGTGGGTGACAAAGTGTGGCTGCATTTGCAAAAGGAGCACCTCGATGGACCCCACCGCAAGCTACGTCCACTCTGATATGGGCCGTACACCCTCACCAAGGCTGTAGGGGAAAATGCCTTTGAGCTCAGCATTCCACCATTCCTTGGTCTGCACCCAGTGTTCAATGTGGACTGCCTTCAACCCTACTTTCCACCTCTACTAGACACATCCGACATGGCAGAACAACTCACACCAACAGAGTTAAATCCAGACTGCATGGAACAAGCCCAAATTGATCAGATCATGGATACATAGATCAATCACACCCGAAAACAAAGAATACCGCTATATTGAGTTGTCAAAGCAGGACAACTCATTCACCAAGGCAAATGGCTCACCAGGGACCAAGTTCAGCAGAAGTTTCCTCATCTCATGGAGGAACTCAACGAAATGGGGACTATTGCTTCCTAAGGGGGGAGGAATGATCCAGGTGGATATTGGTGGCCACCCACCTATTCCACTTGGACCCCCACCATTGCTTCTTTCATTTTTTCAGTTTTCGCACAGTTTACTATTTTTAGCAGTTTTTCGGGTCCTGAACTTCCAGAGCCGTTTTGAGGCCTTAAACGATGTTTTTTGGGAAAATGGGGAGAAACATGGATCATAGATCATGTTTCTCACCCAAAAGTTGTATTCCTCGGATAGATCATTCTAACAAGGTATGGAACGTGTCAAACAAAGATCGCATGCCAAAGTTACATCCCCGGGAAGTTGATGTACCAACTTACCCAAACGGGGCCCATAGTCTTGGCGTTTCATCTCCTAGGGTTAGGTCTTTGGATGTTTAGGGTTTTCCATTGTTTCTCAATAATAATAGGCCTTCGAGCCTCATTGTAACAAACTTCAGAGGCCAGTAGCCGCCACATCTCTTCTCAGAGATAAGCTACCAGTGCCCTAGCTAGTTTATTTCCATTTTGTCTGTAAGCATATTTCAATCATTTGTTATTAACGAAATGAAAGCTTATTTCCACTGCATCTCTGTGTTTATGTGTATTTCTGTGTTTCATTGTGTTCCTACATAAATCCAGATCAGATAGTTGGAAAATGAACTGTATGTCTAAACAACAAGAAAATCATGGCTGAAGATGTCTTATTGGTTGAGGAAATGGAATATAACTTATTGCGTTTAAGTCAAACCTATGATAAAGGTCTTTTTATGATTTTTGATTCAAAAGGATGTCAAATCAGGGATATAAAATCAAACAAACTAGTTGGAACAACCACAAGAACTACAAGCAACATTTACATACTAGATGAAGAAAAAGAAAAATGTTATCTTGGGAGTGAAGATGAAAGTTGGTTGTGGCACAAAAGACTTGGACACATTAACTTTGAGAATCTGATTCAGTTGAATAAAAAGGAAGAAATAAGAGATTTACCTGTCATAAAGAATCTTTCAAGTTCTGTTTCCAAGCAATGTCAACATGGTAAGAAAACTAGAGTTAAATTCAAAACCAAAGAACAATTAACAACTAAACCATTGGAAATAGTCCATGTTGATGTCTGTGGACCTATGAGAACAACAAGGTTAAAAGGAGAAAGATATTTTCTACTATTTGTGGATGACTTTACTAGAAAGACACAGATGTTTTTATTGAAAAAGAAATCTGAAACTTTTAGCTGTTTTCAAACCTTCAAGGAGTCAACTGAAAATGAATGTGACATGAAAATTAAATGTTTAAGATCAGATAATGGAGGGGAATTTGTGTTTAAAGAATTCAACAGATACTGTGATGAAAATGGGATAAGAAGACATTTTTCTGTTACTGAAACACCTCAACAAAATGGAGTGGTTGAAAGAAAAAATAGGACTGTTATGGAGATGGCTAGAACTATGCTCAATGAATCTAAACTAAGTAATATACTATGGCCTCAAGCTGTTCATACTGTTGTTTCCATTTTGAATAGAAGCTTGCTGAGAAACAATCATTTTAAGACACCCTATCAATTATGGAAAGGAAAACCAACTAGTGTTAAACATTTCAGAATTTTTGGCAGTAAATGTTATATCAAAAGAGCTGACAAGCATTTGGGTAAGTTGGAATCTAGAACAGATGAAGGTATTTTAGTTGGGTATTCCTGTTCAAGGAAAGCTTATAAATGTTACAACTTCAGATTGAACAAAATAGTTGAAGCCATAGATGTGAAATTTGATGAGTCCT
>ML791177.1:367266-383666 GCA_009831015.1 Picea engelmannii
CAATCACCTAGGATGTGGTACCAAAAGTTTGACACATACATCCTTGGATTGGGATTTGTAAGAAGCAGGGTTGATCACTGTGTATATTCCAAGAAAGTTGGTAATCACTTCATTTATGTAGTGTTGTATGTTGATGACATGTTTTTGGTAGGAAATAACATGGATGTTATCAAGGAGGTGAAATCACAGCTATCCTCCAAATTTGACATGAAGGATCTTGGTGCTGCTAACTTCATTCTGGGAATGGAGATTAAAAGAGATCGTGCACATAAGAAACTCTGGTTGAATCAAAGAAAATATGTTGAGATGATATTGCAGAGGTTTAATATGCATGGAAGTAAACCGGTCAAGGTTCCTATTCCTATAGGTGTAAAGTTATCTACAGATTAGTGTCCCACAACACATGAAGAAGAACAGGACATGTCCCATGTTCCATATGCCAGTGCAATTGGAAGTTTGATGTATGAAATGGTTTGTACTAGACCGGACATTGCACATGCAGTGGGATTTTTGAGCAGGTATATGTCAAAACCAAGCAAGGAGCATTGGACAATAGTAAAGAGGGTCTTCAAGTATCTTCGTGGCACCACCATTTATGGGTTGTGCTACCAAGGAAGACCGCGATTAGACAGAGTGGTGGACATACATGGATTTGTTGATGCAGACTGGGCTGGAGATCTGGATCGCAGAAGATCTACAAGTGGGTATGTGTTTAACTTATTTGGAGGAGCAATCAGTTGGATGAGAAAAATACAGGATGTAGTGGATTTCTCAACTACAGAAGTTGAATACATGGCAGCCACTCATGCAAGCAAGGAAGCAGTATGGTTACAAAGATTGTATTAAGGTATTGGGTTGGTACAACAAGCAATGAGATTAGACTGTGATAGTCATAGTGCAATATTCCTGGAAAAGAACCCAACTTATCATTCGAAGACAAAGCATATTGATGTTCAGTATCACTTTGTGCGAGACATGGTTGAGGAAAAGAAGGTGTTGCTGGAAAAGGTTGACACTTTGAAGAATGTTGCAGATTCATTGACAAGGTCTTTGAGCACAAAAAAGTTATCCTGGTGTAGAGAAACAATGGGCATTGTTGCCCTGGATTGTTGACTATATAATCCCCTGGACCCCTGGATGTAAAGAAAACAACAAGTGGGAGAATGTTGGGTATGTGTTATATTCTTTGCATGGGTGTGTGTGTGGGCAGGTCAGATACGACAACTGTGTCTGACGATCCCTACCACTAGAACTCTGCCATGTGCACTGGGCACTTTCCTGGGGGTTCCCAGGGGGGGGCAGGTATGCCTCCCCTGGTTATACATAGCATTCGGGGAAGCGCTCGAAATTTTTTTTTTGGGCGGTTTTTTGCTATTTTTAGCGGATTTGTAAATTAATCCTGGATTAAGGGATTAGGGTTTTGGTATCTATGGAATACCTAAAAACATTGTATATATTGTATGGTGAATGGTGAAATTCGATATAATGAAAATAAGAAAGGTTTTCCCGGTTGAGGGTTTCCAGTATAAAATCTCTGTGTACTCTGTGTATGAGCCATAGATTAATTTCTCTCTTGCTTAAGAATCTATATGCATTGATTTACTTCGCAGGTTAAAAAATTACATTAAGGGTTGCACGACCTCCTGGTCAGGATATTCCGGTTCTGGAGCCGAAATGGCTCTTCTGATTCCAAACCGGAACCCTTCAAATGAACATACAGGTACCCCACAAATGATCAGTTCACTTTTCCAAGCATCAAGCATGAGCTCCCACAGCACATGACCAAGGGCCATGACCTCCGGCTAGACTCAGGTCCCAACGCCTATTTTTTTTGGGTTTTGTGTTTCGTGAAATCAAGGCACAAGCGATATCCCTGCTCCTTGGGATCCCCAGTTGCCGAAATGTTGAAATCACGATGACCCGAGATCTACAGCTCAGATCTCTCTCGGATCGACGGCTACGCTTATTTCGGTGTTTCACGTTTCGCGACTTCGCGTCTTGTGGAGTTGTCCACTCCTCTTCTCGGTCGACGAAATGCCAAAATATCTTGGCGTTCAATCAACGGCTCACAATAATACCTGAGATCTATGGTCCACACTCGACCTCGCTATTTCTCTATTTCGTGATTCGGGGTTTTGGGAGACAAGGAACTATGTCATATCCCTGCTCCTTGGAATCCCCAGTTGCTGAAATGTCAAAATGCTGAAATGCCGAAAGGTCAATGTGCTTGATCAATGGCTCGCAACGCCTTCTAGATCTATGGTCAGACCTCTTCCCCATCACTGACCTCCTTGCAACTCCACTTGATCCAACGGATTGTGGTATTTCACGACTCTCCTCGAGAGTTCTCCATTGTCCGTTCAGATCTTCAAGATCTCCTCTCCTAGATCTACACAGTGTTAAATTCTATGCTCCTACCTCAAATCAAATGGTCCATGGGATTCTCCACCACAATCCAATGCTCCACAGTGTTCTTCCTCCTGAGATTTTACTCACTTCAGACTTAAAAAAAATTCTAAGTCTTTGAAGGCTCGACCTCTGCTTCTTCCAGGGAATGAGTTCTTGGATCTCGATAACACTTTCCTAAGTGTTGTTCCTTCTGACCTTTGTCTGGTTCAGACTTTGATTTCCCATGCACTCCTTGCATCTGAGGGATTTCGATAACTCAGATCCACAATATTTCTCGTAGAGAAATTCCTATTGATTTCCTTATGTTCCTCTCTGGCTCGATGCACACCTTGCAGAGCTCGCAATGAAGAGAAACAATTGAAACTGGAAAAACTCATAGTTCCATCCACTTGTTCATGTAAACAAAAATGACAAAAAAACTCACATAGTCCACACACCATACATTTGGATCAATTTTCCTTTTGTTATATTCACAAGTGCCCAATGGCTACATAATACATTCAAAATTATAGTAACTCAAAAACTAATATCTCCTGCTTAAACTGCAGTTCTCTCCTACAACTAATTTCTCTTTGTATTGTAGCTAACCCCAATTGGGCGTACAAACTTCTACTTAACACAAAAATATTTCTAGGGTTTCCCCTAGCTACCTGCCTAATCTAAAATTCATCCTACGCTATCTTAGTTTAGTTGCATTCCAGAGCCATAGTGGAAACTCCTACTCTGTTTACGATTTTCAAAATGTGCCTCAAAGGGTAAAATTCGTCACTGGTTCAAGCGTGCCTCCAAAGGTAAATTTTGGCGCTGAGTGAAGGTAGATTTCAAAATCGATTGTAACTACCCACGTTGAAGTTCTGGAAGAACTCTCACATGTTGAGTGGTCCTGCCTCTACGTGCTTGCCAACGATGCTCCTGCATCATACTCCCCTTGAGAAAAATTCATGGACTCCTATCCATGAGCTCCTCTACCGACTTTCCCTACTTCTTGATAGTAGCTTTGGTTTCCCAACTGGCATCTTCGATTGGGTGTCCCTTCCATTTGACGAGATACTTAAAATAGGTTTTCCTTCTGGTCTTCTTGCGAATCCTCTGATCAACAATTTTCTCCATCTGCGGCTTTTCTGCCACATGCATCTTCTCCCACTGAATTTTTCCTTGAGCTTCTGACCCTTCCATGTCATCTTTCCTATACAGATACAGGTCTAAAACATTGAATATGGGCGAAATGCCCACACCATCTGGCAGCTCAATCTCATAGGCGTTTGCATCAAACTTCCTCAAGATCTTACAGGGTCCTATCTTTTTCATCTTCAACTTGTTGTATGTTCCCCTAGGGAATATTTCCTTCTTGAGATGTGCTAGAACCTGATCTCCTACTTCAAATTGAAGTTCCCTGCGATGCTGATCAGCTATGTGCTTGTATTTCTGATTAAAACTCTCCAACTATCCTTTGATCTGCCTATGGAGTCACTCCATCTCCGCAGCAAAATCCTCTGCTCCAATGCTCCTAATCTCACCCTGTTCCAAGTCTCTCAACTCAGACACTCCCCTGGGTTGCATTCCATAGAGTATTTGGAATGGGCTCCTTCTAGTGCTCCTATTTGGTGAGTCATTGTATGCAAATTCTGCTTGTGGTATAATCTGATCCCATTGGTTATGATGTTCAGTAACTAGACACCTTAATAAATTCCCCAAACTTCTATTTACCACTTCAGTCTACCCATCTATTTGAGTGTGAAAAGCTGAGCTGAAGGAAAAATTCATCCCCATCTTCTTCCACAGCGTCCTCCAAAAGTGACCAACAAATTTTGTGTCTCTGTTTGAGACAATGCTCCTGGGTAGACTGTGAAGTCTCACAACTTCCTTGAAAAACTTGTTTGCAACATGCATTGCGTCACTGGTCTTCTAGCATGGGATGAAATGTGCCATATTTGAAAATATATTCACCACCACAAATATGGATTCAAATCCTCTTTTTGTTATTGGAAATCCCAACACAAAATCCATGCTTATTGCATTCCAAGGCCTCTCTAGTATTGGCAATGGTTGATACAACCCAGTGTTCTGTCTTTTCCCCTTAGCATGTTGGCAGATTCTACATCTGTTCACAAATTCTATCACTTCTATTCTCATACCTGTCCAATAGTATGAACTTCTCAATTGTGCAAACGTTTTATCATGGCCAAAATGTCCAGTCAATCCTCCACTGTGTTTTACCTTTAGAATATTATCCCGTGTTGAGCATTTTGGTATGCACAACTGATGTCCTCTGAACAACAGTCCTTCCTGAATCATGTATTATGTCCACTGACTTCTATCTCTCAACACAGGATTAGCACATTCCTCATGTGCCTCCTTGAAATCTATATCATCATGATACATGTCCTTAAGGTGTTCAAACCCCAAGGTCTTCACCTGGAATTCTTGCATGATCAAACATCTCCTGCTTAACGAATCTACAACCTTGTTAGCATTCCCAACAATATGTTTTATGACAAAAGTAAAATTTTGCATAAATTCAACCCATTTTGCATGTCTCTGGTTCAGTTTTTCCTTTCTGGTCATGAATTGTAAATATTGGTTATCGCTATACAAGACAAATTCTTGCGAGACAAGATAATGCCTCCATTTCTTCAAAGCTTGAATTATGGCATAAAACTCCTTGTCATATGTGGAGTATTTCTTCTTAGTCTCATTCATCTTCTCGCTAAAATAGGCAACAGGTCTATTATCCTGACTCAAAACTGCTCTTATCACAATTCCGCTCGCATCACATCTCACCTGAAATGTCTTTTCGAAATTCGGCAAGGCCAGAATTGGTCGTTCCGTCATCTTCTCCTTTAATATGTTGAAGCTCTTTTCAGCCTCCTCTATCCATTTAAAAGATTTGTGTCACTTCTTTACTGTATCCATCATGGGTACACAAATCCCACTGAGGTCTCTAATGAAATTCCTATAGAATCTCGCTAATCCATGGAAGCTCCTTACCTCAAACATGCTTCTTGGTGATGACCATTCTCTGATCACTTTCACCTTCTCTGGATCCATCTTCAGTTCATTCGAAGAGATCACAAAACCCAAATAAATGAGTTATGTCTTCATAAAAGAGAACTTATTCAAATTGATCAGCAATTTCTCCCGTTGTAGCCTCCTCATTACTAGCGTTAGGTGCTTCAAATGATCCTCTTTAGTCTTGCTAAAGATCAATATATCGTCCAGATATACAACCACGAACTTGCCAATGAAATCTTTCAGAATTTCATTAATCAACCTCATAAAAGTACTCGGGGAATTTGTTAATCCAAATGGCATAACCAACCACTCGTATAGACCTTCGTTTGTCTTAAAGGTTGTTTTCCATTCATCACCTTCTCTCGTTCTAATCTGGTGATATCCACTTTTCAGATCTATCTTAGAAACAAAATTTGCTCCACTTAAGAAATCAATTAAATCATCCATCCTTGGTAAGGGAAATATGTACTTGATGGTGATCTTGTTGATGGCTCTAGAGTCTATGCATATTCTCCATCCTCCATCTTTGTTTGGGTTTAACACAGTTGGTACTGTGCATGGGCTCAAACTTACTCTAACCAAACCCTTATCCAACAATTCTTGGACTTGGTTCTTCACCTCCTCATTTTCTTAAGGTGTTAATTTGTACGTTGCCTTGTTCGACAGGCTTGCTCCTAGTATAAAGTCGATATGACGACTGATAGTCCTGATGGGCGGAAATGATTTTGGTAGCTCATCCACCACTATATCAACAAAATTATCTAGCAGCTCCTAAACTTCTTCAGGAAATTCATCCATTGACATACTCGTAAGGATGACTCTGGGCTTCCTCACCACAACGAACTGCATCTCCTGTTCTTCCTTGACTTCTTTCAGGAGTTCCTTCCCACTCATGAGAGGTATGTTGGTGTTGGCTTCCTCCTTCGCTCTCTTCTCCTCCATTGGCAGCAACATGTGCGTCCTACCATTCTTCTCCAATGTATATGTATTCTTCCTTCCATCGTGAATGACATTTCTGTCAAACTGCCATGGTCTTCCCAACATAATATGGCATACGTCCATGGGAATCACATCACATAGTATTTCATCTTTATATCCTCCTATTTTAATTTCAACCAAGAATTGTTTAGTGATCATTACCTAGTGTCCTTTTTGCAGCCATCAGACTTTGTATGGTTTCGGATGTCTAGTCTTGCAAGTTGTCTTGAAGAGACTGTTTCTCTGCACTGGATTTTCAATTTCTGCCTCCGGATTCAAGAGAAATTTTCTCAACATTAGGGATGCTCCATCCTCTGCTCCCTCTGCTTCAACATTTCTTCGTTGGGCTTCTGAAATGTGAGCTTCTCCTCCTTCCTTCTTTTTCTCAGGGCATTCCCAAGACATGTGTCCTATCTTTCCACAAACATAACATTTTACTCCTCCTCTGCCTCTTCCTCTAAAAGTGTTTCTTCCACCACCCTATCTTTCTCGAGAACTTCCTCCTTGTTCTGAGTGATTGTGTGGTTTCTCAGCCTCATCCTTAGACTGATGTGCCCTGTCATGGTTAAATCCCTTGCTTTTTCTTAGGACCGAGATTTTACCTCTTTCTCGTTGGTTCTGTTTTCTAGCCAACTTCTCCTCTGCCTTCAGCGCAAACTGATAAGCATCTTCCACATTTCTCACTAACATCATGATAATCTCGTCCTGGATTTCATATCTCAAGACATTTATATAGCTGGTGACTCTTTCTTCATCTCTCTCCCTTTTTCCAGTTATGATGTTCAACCGGTATAACTCCTCGGTGTACTCCTTGACTGTCATCTCTTTCTGTCTCAGGTTCTGTAGCTTCCTAAACAAATTGATCTAGTAGTCTTTGGATATGAAATTATCCTTCAGTTTGGCTATCATCCTGTCCCAACTCTTTATCCTCTGTTTTCCTTTGCTTCTCCTCTCAACCTACAGTTCGTCCCACCACAGTGTTGCATGCCCTTTTAGCCTGGTGACTGCCTGCTTCACCTTCTTCTCTTCATCGACATCTTCATAGTGTTTGTCCATGGACCTTATCTAGTCCAACAGTTCTTTAGCATCTAGATTTCCCTTGTACATGGGGACCTCTATCTTAGCTTTGCCTCCCAATCTGACAATTTCTCTCAACAAACGTTCTTTTGCAACATCCTCTCTTGCAGCTTCTTCAACCTCAACCTCTTCACTTTCTGCATCACTGACATCCCTAGCTTCAGGTGCTCTTCTCTGCACTACTTCCATTTTTTCCAATCAGGCGCGAAGCTCTTGCATCCCCCTCTCTACAGTACAGTTGGCTAAAGGTAGCTCTCGTCTTCTTGGCAACATTATGTCGACTATCTATCACACACAGGGTACAACTCTGAGTTCTCTGTCTCCTTCTTTTCCTCCTTCGTTTGAATTCTACAGATGAAAAATTGATGCTCTGATACCACCTGGTGCAGACCCCCTATCCGTCTTAAGGGCTGCATGACCTCCCGGTCAGGATCTTCCGGTTCCAGAGCTGAAATGGCTCTTCTGATTCCAAACTGGAACCCTTCGAACGAACCCACAGGTCCCCCATAAATGATCAGTTGACTTTTCCAAGCGTCAAGCGTGAGCTCCCACAGAACATGACCAAGGGCTGTGACCTCCGGGTAGGCTCAGGTCCCAACACCTATTTTTTTCGGGTTTTGTGTTTCGCAAAATCAGGGTACAAGGGATATCCTTGCTCCTTGGGATCCCCGGTTTCTAAAATGCCGAAATCCTGATGACCTGAGATCTATGGCTCAGATCTCTCTCGGATCGTTGGCTATGCTTATTTCGGCATTTCGCGTCTCACGACTTCACGTCTTGCAGAGCTGTCCACTCCTCTTCCCGATCGCCAAAATGCTGAAATATCTTGGCATTCAATCAATGGCTCACAATAATCCTTGAGATCTATGCTCCATGTCCAACCTTTCTATTTCACGATTCGGGGTTTTGGGAGACAAGGACCTCTGTCGTATCCCTACTCCTTGGAATCCCTTGTTGCCGAAATGCTGAAATGTCGAAATCTCGAGGCACTTGATCAATGAATCATAATGCCCTCTAGATCTACAGTCAGATCTCTTCCCCATCACTAACCTCCTTGCAACTCCACTTGATCCAACGGCTTGTGGTATTTCATGACTCTCCTCGAGAGTTCTCCACCATCCATTCATATCTTTGAGATCTCCTCTTCTGGATCTACATAGTGTTAAAGTTTGTGCTCCTACCTCAAATCAGATGGTCTACGGGATTCTCCACCACAATCCAACGCTCGACGACGTTCTTCCTCCTAAGATTTTACTTGCTTCAGACTTAGAAAAGTTTCTAAGTATTCGAAGGCTCGACCTCTTCTTCTTCCAGGGAATGAGTTCCCGGATCTCGATAACACTTTCCGAAGTGTTGTTCCTCCTGAGCTTTGTCTGGTTCAGACTTTGATTTCCTGTGCACTTCTTGCATCTGAGGGATTTTGATAACTCAGATCCATAGTATTTATCATAGAGAAATTCCTCTTGATTTCCTTACATTCCTCTCTGGCTCGATGCACACCTTGCAAAGCTCCCAATGAAGAGAAACAATTGAAACTGGAAAAACTCACAGTTCCATCCACTTGTTTATGTAAACAGAAATGATAGAAAAACTCACACAGTCCACACACCATACATTTGGATCAATTTTCCTTCTGTTATATTCACAAGTGCCCAATGGCTACATAATACATTCAAAATTACAGTAAATCAAAAACTGAGATCTCCTGCTTAAACCGCAATACTCTCTTACAACTAATTTCTCTCTGTATTGCAGCTAACCCCAACTAAGTGTACAAACTTCTACTTAACACAAAAATATTTCTAGGGTTTCCCCTGACTACTTGCCTACTCTAAAATTTGTCCCACACTATCTTAGTTTAGTCGCATTCCAGAGCCGTAGTGGAAACTCCTACTCTGTTTACGATTTTCAAAATGTGCCTAAAAGGGTAAAATCTGGCACTGTTTCAAGCGTGCCTCCAAAGGTAAATTCTGGCACTAAGTGAAGGTGGATTTCAAAATCAGTTGTAACTGCCCACATTGAAGTTTTGGAAGAAATCTCACGTGTTGAGTGGTCCTGCCTCTACGCGCTTGCCAACGATGCTCCTGGATCACTATACAACACTTACAACCTTACAACATGAAAATCCGTATTGAAACATATTTCAAATTTTAAAAATGGGAGGGTTGGTACCTCTCCCTTTCTCCATTGCGCGTCTGCATGTTGGCATGATGGTGCATTTGTTGAGATGAAGCGATGCTCCTGCATCAGTAAGACAACATGATTGGAATTATAATTCATCCAATTATGAGTTCGGGTAGATGGATCCATGAAATAAATAAAATAAGATGAAGGTTAATATAAGGTTAGTATTTGGCTGGAAATGGAAAGGAAACCAAGAGTGATTTGGCTAGAAAGTGCTCAGGTCAGAAATAATCATGTACAGTAATTACAGTGAGAGAACAAAAAGATGTGGGAATCTAAGAAGAATTGGAGACTTCTTGACACAACAAAGAAAAATTATACAAGAAGAAATAGGTTGATGTGATTACTATAGCAAAAATTATGTTATCGATTGTTGGACAACAATACACAGAAAGGGAGAATTATTACATGTTTGCAAGTTTTGTTGATGATGTTGTTGCATATGGAAGGAAGCAACATAAAGATGGAATGTCGATTATAAGACTGATAAAGAGGCATGCAAGTTTCTACTGTATCAATTAATCAGATATCATTAAATTCATTTAATGGAAACTATGCAGGTATGAGTTTTATTTTGTGTAGTGTTCGAGTTGAAAAGAAAGAGATCCAAATAGTCGGGATGAAAATGGGAAGTTTGTGGAGAATGTGTCAACAAAATGGAGAGATTTCCAATTTATAGATGGTGAGATACATGACTTAGATATAGATCATTCTCATCAATAAATGCAAAGGTGTATTGAATAGATATGCAACGAGAGTTTCACTCATGCCTAGTAAGTGGCAGAGTTGCACTCGTACATGATATGATTGTATACTTAAATGCATTTGTTGAATGTGTTTTGTGAGTGCATGCATATATATTATTGCATGGAAATAATTATACTAATGGATCAAATGTTGCTAAATCATGGAGTTGAGAAATTTCAAGAGATGTTAGGACATTGCAACACGAAAGTTGCAAGTCAAGTAGTCACATGAGCATTGACTACATGAAATTTTATGTTCAAAAAAAGAAGTAATGAACTTACTAATATTAATTATGAATAGGCGTATACATAGAATGATAATTCATTCTATCTAATAAATTGTTTTGTAGTTGTAATTGAATTATTAGTTACAGAAAATTTTAAGAACACTTCATAAGGTTTTTGTACATATTGCAATGAGGGTATGATGTACAAGAAATACTGAGAATTTTTTGTTTGAATGCATGATAGAAGCATTGCAGGAAAAATGGAATTGAACACGGTGCTTGCTGAAAGCCAGAAGGAAGATTGCATAATATTATTGCAACAACAATGACAAATTATGAAATAAAACTTCATATTTTGGGAAAAGTTGAATTACTTATGAAATAAGTTTGAGTTCTAAATGAATTATTTTATGTTCTCTCATGAAACAACATGTGTGTGATGTAGATGAGATAATATTGTTTAAAGTTGGAATGTTGGGAAAGAACAACTATTGTTGAGGAAACTAAATCCCTATAATGGTAGAACCTTGGTGGGGCTCTTGTGATGGGTTAATGCTCTCCTTTTGGGTAAAATAATTGGAAATATGGATCGCTAAAGGACTGTGTAGCAGTGAAGGGAGGCCTGGGCCTGGAAGGGTGAGTGCAACAAGGAAGAGGAAACCCAATGATGCTTATGCAATGGTAGCTACCATAAGGAGGGTGTGTCAAATGGAACAATAAGATGAATTATTTGTGGAAGCATCTATATGGAATAGAGAAATTGACTTCCACGTACAATATGAATACCAAAATTGGTGCTTGAAAGTAGAGCACCAGTTGGATAACAAGCTTCCAATAGCTAAATCTTGGATTTTTTTGAAGAATTTGAATTACATATGTATAAACGAGTTTCACTCAAGATAGTGTATAAATAAGGGGAGGGGATTGTAATATCCCAAGACCGAGCCCTAGTTGTAACTGTGAATGTAAATATGTTTTGTAGGCTGGTGAGATAAGTGATTATAAGCTAGGAGGCTTATGTGATGATTAGGTTGGAGAACCTAGATGCTAACGACCAAAGAGCTTGTTCTTGTAAATGTAAATACTCATGTCAATAATATAAATACATCGTTGCATGTAGACTGACCATGATAAAAGAGAATGGGGGACTAATATCCACTAGGTATGGAAAGGGATGGGGCTAATAGGCTAGGGAAAGGGATAATCTTGAGGGATTATCTCTATGGGAATAATATTATATTATTATTTCCTAAAAACTATGGTTGGACATAGCCTATCTTATCCTATGTTACTATGGGAAGGGAAAGAATGTTAAGTGGAGTGCATGCAACTTCATAAGGACAAGTGTCCAATTTGGGACATGTAGTTATATTTGGAAAAATCATAATTCTTGGGGGTTCGATTCCATTATGTCCATCCTTCCTAGGCATGCACTCAAACAGTGAGAGACTACCTCCATTGTTGACCTTTGAAACATGCACACACCTCTGAAACCTACAGATATTTTGAGATGTCCCATACTTTTTCTATGAATCAAAGCGCATTGTACCTTTCCTGAACTCGTACCATGAATTAACGGTTAGTTGTTGATTCCAATGCAGTTCCTTGGTTGAGGATGGATTGATGCCATGTTCTGTGTCCTTACTCATTTTCAGGTTACTGCCTTCACCTGAGCCGATTGTTGGTTGACTAGTGTAACAACCTCCTCGTTATGGCAACAACTCTGAGAACAGGTGCAAATTTTTTTTTTTTTTGTTTAAGGTGTGTGCGCGCGTGTAGAAGTAACCAACACACTTGACTCTACGTCGCCACTCGACAACCAACAAGACGCAACCACGATGTCCAGCACAAGAAGACTGACGGCACACAACGAGCAACTGCAACAATGTACGACCATAGGCATAAGGTGCACAACGCAAACATTAAGACGTACTGGGAGTGCATAGTAAGAACAAAGAGGGAAGAAACCATGGTGTTAGGGTTACTATTTCTGCACAGGAAAGAAGGGCGTTTAGTCTTATGTCTTCTCGAAAGAAGATTAGACAGGCTCCTGGCCCACTGCTCAGGCAGAAACTAGTAACCCGACCTAGAATGAGACTCAAGCAAGACGAACACAACAAGACTACCCCAAAATATCACAGTGACAACAAGCGATAAACGTCCTGAGACATAAGGCGTACAAATAGCAGCTGTAAGCAGAAAACGACACCAGGTGTTAAGTACAGTACAGTCACAGATGGAAGAATCCAACAGTAGAGTTTACTATTTCTTCACAGAAAAGCAGGGCTTTTAGTCTTATGTCTTCTCGAAAGAAGATTAGATAGGCTCCTGGCCGACTGCTCAGGCAGAAACTAGTAATCTCTGTCAGGTGTGTCGCAAGAGTGGACACCCTACCTTTAAAGGGCCTGAGACTCTTGATACGGCACTGGATTCTTTACACAGAAAAATCCCTCACACAGACATGTCTCCTAAGGCTACCAGGGGGTGACTATATCCCACCTGATACAACCGACCAAGCAACCTACTGAATACTATCGCGTATAACATAAACAAGAAGACAATTACGTCCCTTACGGAAGGCGCGTGATGGAAGGACTCTGACAACGAAACCCAAGTTCAACATTATTCAATGAATCATCAACCCTCATTACTAACTCCGAGTAATTTAATGTACACAATCCAGGACATTCACCATGTATGTCTTATCAATATCAATAGTTTACACTAACCTTACAATAAGATAACCCTATCATTTCATTCCTAATTACAATAACATTGAATTAAAAATAATGGTCATGCATTTCAACTCTAACCTTGCAAATTGTTGATAGGGTAAGAACAATACAATTTCATGTTCAACAATATACTACAATTACAAAATTTATAAACAATTATTAAATGATATATTTATGCCATAACATTCTTCCTTTACCTATTGCAAGTCCATAAGTTTTAACATCAGACATTACATCCCTTATCATTCCAAGCACCCTAATAGCCTTAGCCTTAGCTTGGCCAAAAGCATTAACCTAACAATTCGGTGCCTTTCACTTCATTACGTTCCATGGAATCATAACATTTCATTTCACTACATTATTTCGATAGTTACCTTAACATTGATAACTCATAAAGCCATGATTATTTAACACTAATACCATCAACACCATAATACTTTTACTACTATCACTTTAACAATTATTACAACCTTCATCAATATTACCCTAGCCATTATTACCATTAAAACAATAAAACTAGGCAGCGGTAATGAGACCACTTACTTCCAATAGAATAAAACCATGTCACCATTCATGAAGGGAATAAGCATAACCTTCCCAACAATAGCATAACTAGACAATTGTAGTACAATATGTAATATCTGATGTGTGGTTGAAGATAGCTGTAATAAAGGTAGAACTTTTCCCATAGAACAACATAATTAGCAATGATGAGTACATACATATGTATTGACAATGATTGGATATATTTTGACAATGTTATATATGTATTTTTAAATATCATTTAAATTGGATGTACTAAATCTTAATAATATAATGACCCATCCCTCTGCCCTGAAACTACCCCAACCTATCTATACAGCCAAAGTTTAAATATCTTTCAAAAGGGGCAAGGATTGAACGTTGCATAACTTTCATGATGTACCTAATACATTAAGAAAAATATTTCATAAAGGACAGAGATTTAAAACTTGAATATCTGATATAACTATCATCCTACATTAAAAATATTATTTAAGTTGAATCTACTAAATCTTTCAATTAATTTGAGCTCTGAACCATGTTGAAGAATGACCCAACCCTCTACCTTGATATTACCATAATATTCAGCAAGAAGGCAAGGAAAATACAATGCGTGGTTATCACTAACAAATGGGAACTATAATGAGAAGATCAAAGGATAGCCATCCAGTTCGCTTTATATCAACAGTATCGATTAAAATAACAGGACCCTACAGTTAGCAATGAAAGGCGATTTGAACATAATCCTCACCTGGGCGCAAAAAGGGGAAATTATACCGAAAGCAACATGGAACAAGGAATTTACCCAACAACCGGAAAGAAACGCCCCTCTTACCATCGACTTAGACATAATAAAAGCAATTATGACAACAGTGAATTAACATATGACTAGTGGGGCGCAGAATGAGGAATTAACATGCGGACAAAGGTTATCAACAGACACGTCAATCTGGACGCAGGACAGATGCCAACGCAGACCCAATGCAACCATTCACACGCAATAAATTGAGACACACAGACTGGATTTCAACGCTGGAAATGGGTAAGACAGAGCGCAGAAATAATGCACACATCCTGTACCACGCGTTCTTCATTATGAACGCACACAGTCATTCAAACAAAATAAACCCACACGGAACTTAACCCACGCCCACCGATTAAAACGCCCATGCTAAAAAAAAACACTCGCGCTGTATAAAACACCCAGGCACCAGTAAAAAAAACGCGCACAACACTTAAATACAGCGACAGAAGTGGAAACGCCCACAACAAATCAAGAATACACCCATAGTAAAGCAAGAAGACGCCCACCGTAAAAGATTTAAAAGCGATATCAGTCTTGAATGAAATGCCAGTAGTCATGATTAAAACGATATCAGTCTGGATGAAAAACGCCCTTGATATTAATGAAGACCGGTCACGACTGGTTAAAAATCAGAACGCCACAGAAGGTAGGTGCGTTGGGTTTTTAAACACAATCCAGACAGATAAAAAAAAGGAAAATTGGTTTAAAGTCGGACTGCCCAGGAGATAAAAACACCAATTGCCAATTAAAATTCGTAATGCAGCTAGAGTTTAATATTGGGATAGACTTCAGAGTGCCATAACAAAATACGATTTGCCAATTCAAGGAAAATTCATAATGCATACAAGTTTTAATATTTTGGTTTAACTTCAGCACGCCAGCAATAAGACACGATTATCTACTAAAAGCTCATCCCCGACAGACCCCACATGCACATCACCCTTACCATTAGAAGGAGTTCACGGTTGGGCAGTGGCTAACATGGATGGTAATGGTTGCTTCCGTAAGGGAAATGAATGTGACATCACTTAAAAATTTGAAGGCGAGGACATCACATACGGGAATGTACAACCACCAGGGGTAACGCAGACTCACAACAGTCCCGATCCGAGGAACAGTAGAACTCAGCTAGAATGCTGACCATAGTGAAATTAGGAAATGCATTGAACGACGGAAGCTTAAGAAAAACTCCTCCATTAAAATCAACATACAATTCTCAGCATAAAATCTAATGCATTTTACTCAATACAATAAACGAGCATACCTGTTTCCTTGTGCCTGCCTCGTATGTTGTCCGCGCCTCGATTGATGTCCCGCGTTCCTTGCCTCTCCCGCTTGCTGACCGTAGAACCCTCACCGGTACCTCCCAGCCAATCGCTAGGGGTACTCTTCTTCCCCCTTAGCCCCCCGAGCCGCAAAGGGGCCACACAAGATCCAGAGATAAGACTAGCTTCTCAGCTCGCCTCCAAGGCTGAGCTACCACCCCAATACAGCTGAGATAAACCCAACTCTTCAAAAGCAATCTGTCAAGCCACAATCTGGCAGTGTAACGTTACGCTCACCGTTCATCCCTTCTTCCTTCTTTTCCCCTTCTTTTATAGAAATTTGAGACTCACCTACTTTCCTAAATCATTATTAATTTAATTTTTAATGACAATCCTCTAACAATTCTCTGTCGTCCAAGTGTCACTCATCCCCCACGTTT
>ML791177.1:383885-399071 GCA_009831015.1 Picea engelmannii
TTATATTCCTTTTTACCATTAACACCACGTATTTTAATTAATTTATTCCCTTTCTTCACTTTACCCCCTTTAATTTTAAGAAGACTTTAATTAACACCTAGGAGGGTTTTAGTTTACACCCTTAGGTTTATTTTTGTAGGATCTTTTCTGAGGGCTTGTCAAAATTTTATCTTAGAGATGTTTTAAATTTTAGGTTTAGATTCGAACTGGGTGACAATTAATTAGGGGAGTCATTTTTAAAATTTTTATCAGGCGTTAAGGTCTTAGGGTCATCTAGGTGGTCTCACCATCATCATCCATGCGACGTGCCCTTCAGGACGCACTACGTGCTCCAAGGGTGTCACTCGCCTCGTTTTCTTCTGTTGCGCGACGTGCCCTTCAGGATGCACCATGTGCTCCAAGGGTGCCACTCGCTGACTTGTATTTCTTTGCGCGACGTGCCCTTCAGGATGCACCATGTGCTCCAAGGGTGCCACTCGCTGACTTGAATGATTGGTAGATATCTATAACCCCTGGAGTCAACACTCCGCCAGGTGAACTTGTGGGAGACTAAGGGCTCTAAGGAATAAGGCCCCCACCTTATTGCGTTCCCCTTAGAATCATCGTGAGCAACTGTCGCAGTCTGCCCTCACGACATCGTGGATCCTCTCGAACTAGGTAATCGTTAACCTATAGTTCGAGCCACGGCGGGAGTGCTAGTAGGCTGTGGTAGGGCTGCTGTCCACACCTCTCCCTCAACCTCTCTGGAAATCATGTCTGGCCCCTTTACTCCATATGTGAGTCTGGTCGGCAAGCTATCGTCAGCCTGCATCATCAACCATCATGTCAGAACGTCCACAACATATCATAAAATCAATATCATATCATCAAAACAAAGAAATATCACCGTAAATGAATCTACCCAAATAGCACACTCCCTGACTCAATCTGGAGTCCAAGGGGGTTCCACCGATGCCTCTGCATCCTCAAGGTCCGAAACCCTGCACACTCAATGCAACTGAGTCAATAACACCTGTCTACATCAAGTAGTAAAACATCATGTCATCTATCAGAATGCATCATAATCAAGCATAGATGAATTAATATCAGAAAAGTCCAGATCACTTGCGAGCAAGTGTCCCCAAAGAATAAGTTTTGTAAGTGCGCCAGAGCGGGATGTTACAACTAGGAGAGGGAGTGAAGAGGTGGATTGTTAGGCCCGTGCAATGAAGAGGAAGGTTTTCAGGCCTATGAGCAACTCTCTCCAAGTGACAGGGTTTGCTAGAAAAGAAGAAGTAGGTTGTTAGGCCTGTGAGAAACTTTCTGCAAGTGAGAGATTGTTGGGGAAGTGATTTCTCCTGGAGGGATCAAAGGAGTAGTTAGAAATCTCTAAGAATTCATGTCCATCCTATTTTTGAATCTCTAGAAGGGAAGTTGATCAGCCTATGGATTGTTAGATAGTGAAGGTGCATACTTCTTTGGGTGGGATAGGCATGTGGGGAATGAGAGGCTGTGAGTTGTGTGTGTAAGTTGACTCCTTGGAGGGAATCCTTCTTGATTGATTATGTA
This sequence comes from Picea engelmannii, assembly GCA_009831015.1. Classification (NCBI taxonomy): domain Eukaryota; kingdom Viridiplantae; phylum Streptophyta; class Pinopsida; order Pinales; family Pinaceae; genus Picea; species Picea engelmannii. Next base: position 385,434 of record ML791177.1, read on the forward strand.
GCATTCCATTCTCTCACCCTAGCCTAGGAATTCCTTGCCCAAGTGGAGTTTATTCCCAGCTCAGGGGTGAACCACTACTGAGAGGGATGAGCAACATGGTCTATGGATGGGAGGTTTGTGGAAGGTCTGCACACAATTGGTGGCCATCAATTAAAAGATAAGTACCAATTGTGTTAATTTTACATGTTGTGTTTAAGTACATGTCTAATATTTATAATAATTGCATGTGTTTGTTGCATGTATGTTTTTACTATCATTTCCAAATGAATCTATGTTTTAGAAGAATATACATATTTATCTCTGTTTGAACTTGTATTACACACACACACACACACACACACATATATACAGTGTAAATGAATAAGTTCTTCAAGTGACATGACCCAACATGTGGTTGGGGGTGTGTTACAAAATGACATCAGAGCATGGATAGCCCAGTGGCCTAAGACAGGGTGTGCTACAGGTTCTGTATCAGAACTTGGTATTAGAGAAGTATTGAATTGAGGAGAGCCTGATTGTAGTGGACTTTCCCGGTGGCTGGGGACGCTACAATAAATATTCATTTGCAATCTTCATATCTAAGGTGACGCTCAAGATCTGTTCAAACTATGACCCATTAAAGAAAATTTACACTTATCCTTACACAATAAAATTGCTCTCTCTTCCTCAAGCCTTACAAACTTTATTACATTAAAATTATGATAAATTTAAAACAAAATGATAAGGTTGGCATTTCCTTCTCCTCGAGATCTACTCCCTCCTTGTGTTGTTGGGCTGGGTGTTGACATGCTGCTGAGCATCAGTTATGCTCCTGCATCATTGTAAGTAGAGTCAATAGTGCTCATCTTGTAACTATTCTTCTATAACAAAGACTTATTTGGGTGTTAGGCACAGTTTATACTTCCTGCACTATATATATGTTTGTATTTCATTTGCTCCATTTTAGATATCTTGGTTTCTCTTGGATGTATGCTTAAATATGACTAACAATTAAAAAATAAAATATATTTTTAAGGATACAAAAGTTTCACTAGAGTGGGAGTGTGACTCATCGGTAGCCTAGAACCGAGTATGGTTATGGTCTAGGTGGAGAGGCGTAGTCTAGATGAAGTAACCTTGGTCTTTCCAAGCATCCAAGTGTTAAACGTTGTGGTGTCACACACTCTCAATAGGTGCACAATCACAGGGCATGTTGTGGGGACATGACACACACAACCATGTATGTTAAGGATAAACATAGGAAATGATGTAATTTCATCTTTCCCACATTATAAATAAGTTATAGTAATAATATCATGTAGTTTGTATTACTAAGATAAAAGTGAATGAGACCTTGTAGAATAGTTAATAGAAATAGAATTTATTGTAGTTTTGTAAACGTGTTCATATTTTAGGACATTGAACAATTTATGTAACCATGCACAAGTTGAACAAACTTGATAAAAAACCTCTAACAACCTTTTCTAAGGTTGATATAACTTGTTTTTAAGATATATATAGGCATGAAATATGTTAACTATTTTAACTAAGCCATTTAGTTAACTAAGTAGTAAGTTAACTATTTAATCAACAATTTTTTTTATACATCTATGGGTTAGCTTTGAGGGCATGAGAGTAACAATGTTTATTACTAAAAATAAGTATATAAAGTGAAAAACATTATTTTATGCATATTGTACGAAGAATTCATATGACTCATCCTCCCACACTCCTAAACTTCAAATAGTTCCACAACATAGATTCTTACAAATGATGTAATGTGCATGATAACTAGTCATTTATGGAACATTGATTTGCTAATATTCCACCATAACTCTCCATACTTAGTTGAATTTATTTTAAGTAAAATAAATTATTAGAAAAAAAAATAACCACGATCAATGATTTTGTATAAATTACTGACTACATAAAGGAAACACAAAAAGGATGAAAATAAAAGTCCATATCATATACAATTATTTTCACTGAAAAGTTACAAGATTTCTCTATCGTGTTCATACAAATAAGAGAACTTTGAGCATAGTTATTTGATCAAAAATTACACTAATACCATAACAAACTTCAATAAAACATAGTAGTTGCATCATGCATGAGGCACACACTATGAATCAATAAGAAAATAAGCTAATTGCACCTTTCTGTGAAAGACATAAATTATTGAATAGACCAAAATTTTCCAAAACTACCCACTATTAGTAATTTTGTATAAATTATTGAATGAAATTGCTATTACATAAAGGAAGCAAAGAAAGGATAAAACTAAGAGTACATATTTACAAATTTTACATGAATACATATATATATTTTAGTTAATATAATCATGATTTACATTTATTATCAAACACAACAATCTTATATATCTTAGAATCAAAACCAAACCAAAATCTTTTAAAACTACCCATTATCATTAATTTTCTAGAATATGCACAATTAAAATGTAACCCTAAAACCAAAGACAAATCAAAATCTTCTAAAACTACCCATTATCATTAGTTTGCTCTAAATTACTAAATAGACTTGTTATTAAAATGTTTTGTTTCCAAAATCAAACCAAATTCTTCTTAAAAAGACATCTGTTATCATCAATTTTGTATAAATTACTGAATAGAACAAAATATTCCAAAAATACCCACTATCAGTGATTTTGTATAAATTATTGAACATACCTGGTACTACAGAAAGAAAGAAGTTGAAGGATGAAACTAAAATCCCATATTATATAACATTTTTTACACTGAAATGCTCCAAGACTTTTCTATCTTTTCCATAAAGATAAGAGAACTTTGATCAAAGTTATTTGATCAAATATTTTACCAATACCACAACAAACTTCAATAAAACATCGTAGCTAGATTATGCATGAGGAGTACACCATTCAATAAAACACATTAGTTGCATTATGCATGAGGCATACACCATGGAGCAAGAAGAAGAGTAACCAATTCCACATGTATGTGAAAGACATAAACTAATATGGAAATTGAATGCTTAAAAGAAAGATACTAGATGAACACCTTCAGCCTCTTCAAAAATTATTGTAGACACTTTGCAAACACAAGTTACAGACAACAAAATTTACATGTAAATTTGTCTTTTGTTAATAGAATAAACAAGCAATTTAAACTATTTTTTTAACAAAGAAGTTGGGAATAACCACTTCTTTTTGGCTTATATAAAACTATATCATGATCAAATGAAAAAATAATGATATTTAATTTAGCATTGCCACATATCATCTACATATTCAGAGTCCAATTTATTCCATTCATTGTTGCAATCATGTTGTTTCAATGATATCTCGAACAGTAAAAGTACGCTCCTAGAAAATTGAATCTAAACTTTAAATCCACCCACTACAATTAATTAGAAAAAATAATTCATTTAAAATCAACTTTTTAATCCATACAATCTCTCCCACAAAATCATGTCATACAGTACACAAATATCCCTCCAAAATTTCTCAATCATACTAAATTTAATCAATAATCAATATATATATATATATATATATATATATATATATATATATATATATATATTCTACAATAAAAACAAAATCAATTGTCTCTCCCATAGCTTTAAATGTCCCCATTTACCAACAATTACCAACCGACATAATAGCAAGATTTGAAAACAATCTTGTACATGCACATGTTCCAACCTTTCACATTCACATGTTCCAACCATTGGCTAAAAGTGCAGAAGACTCATACATGCACCCATCAGCTAAACATGCAAAATTAAATTCTCCCCGACAACATGATGTTGTTTTGAAGAATCAATCATAATAAAGGAAAAAAAATTAAATCGCTCACAAAAAAGTTAGACTTCGGGGAAAAGCATAATTTTTTTGGTAAACCGGAAAACAAAATCACACTCAACTCAAAAAAAAAAATTCTAAATCCAAAAAATAACAAAATATAGTTCAAAACTAGTGTGTCTTCCAGTCAAATCCAACCTATGCATATATTTTGTCCGAGGAAAATATGATAAGGAAATCATAGCGATCATAGTTGAGGAAGTTGGGAAGATCCACACCCATAGAGCGGTAAAAGCCAATGTTCCCCTATAAATATAAATGGAAGGTCATATTTTGTTTGATTTAAATAGCTATCGATGGTGGTGCAACCTGCTCTAGGTTCTTGATGTCTATGATGAAGTATTCTTAATGTTCCAATTGAATGAGTCCTATAGTTATTATTTCCCTTCAAGGTGAGGGAGGTCTAGCTTATAAACTAACTGGGTATGCATTCCCTTCCTTAAATTAGTTGGGAGGTATCATAGGATTTGAAGAACGTGTTCAACTACATGCCTCTTCGCAGGTTTCAAAATCATTCTCTGGACAAAAAAGAAATAACAATTGTGGGAGGATAACCCGATGGTGGCTAGTTGTATCTCCCATTATTATTTAAGGTGATTCCTCGTCCCTAAATAATGAATCACATTCTAACCATTGATAAGGGGTAGTTCCCTGAAACAAACATGAGTTAGATGATTTATTATTTTAAAAGGGGCCCTCCATTAGGTGGCTACACCAATATTAACTTAAGATGATTTCTTAGGCACTTTGCAAGTTGCATATAAAACATACAACACTATTTGGCCATTGATGAGGGGTAGCGCCTCAAAATAGGCGTGAGTTATGTGATGTATTATTTAAAAAGGGGTCCTTCATTGGATGGCTACAAAAATAATAATTTAAGATGGTTTCTTAGGCCCTTTGGAGTTGGTATATAGAGCATACAATACTATCTGGCCATTGATGAGTGGTAGTTCCCCGAAATAGGAGTGAGTTCTATGATGTACTATTTAGAAGGAGTCTTGCATCGGGTGGCTACAAAAAATCTAAATTAAGATGATTTCTTAGGATCTTTTCACTTGGCATATAGAACGTACAACACTATCTGGCCACTAATGAGGGGTAGTGCCCTGAAATAGGTGTGACTTCTATGACATATTATTTAAAAATGGTTCATGCACTGGTGGCTACAACAACAATAACTTCAGATGATTTCCTAGGCCCTTTTCAATAGGCATACAAAACATACATTATTGCATGGCCAATGATGAGGGGTAGCACCCAAAAATAGGTTTGAGTTTTGTGATGTATTATTTAAAAAGGGGTCTTGCACTGGGTGTCTACAACAACCATAACTTAAGATTATTTATTAGGAATTCTGTTCTTGGAATATAGAACATACAACACTGTCTAGCAAATGATTAGGGGTAGATCCCTGAAACAGACGTGAGTTCTATGATGTATTATTTAAAAATGGGTATTGTACTGGGTGGCTACAACAATCGTAAATTAAGATGATTTCTTAGGCCCTTTTAAGTTGGCATACAAAATGTACAACATTGTGTAGCCACCGATGAGGGTTAGCACCCTGAGATAGACGTGATTTTTAGGATGTATTATTTTAAAATGGGTCTTTCACTGAGTGGATACAACAAATATAACTTAAGAATATTTATTTGGCCCTTTTTAGTTGGCATACAAAACGTACAACACTGTATAGACACTAATGAGGGGTAGCACCTAGAAACATGCACGAGTTCTGCGATGTGTTATTTAAAAATGGGTCATGCACTGGGTGGCTACAATAGTTGTAACTTAAGATGATTTCTTAGGACATTTTCAATTGGCATATAGAACTTACAACATTTTCAGGCCACTAATGAGGGTTCGTGCCCCAAAATAAGCATGAGTTTTGTGATATATGTTTTAAAACGGGGTCTCACACTGGGTGGCTACAACATTTGTTACTTAATATGATTTATTAGGCCATTTGTAGTTGGAATACAAAGTGTACAACATTGTCTAGCCACTGATGAGGGGTAGTGCCCCAAACAAGAGTGATCTCTATGATGTATTATTTAAAAAGGGGTTCGTCATTGGGTGGCTACAATATTCGTAACTCAAGATGATTTATCAAGATCTTTTTAGTTGGAATACATAACATACACCATTTTATAGCCATTGATGATGGGAAACACTCCAAAATAGACGTGAGTTCTATTATGTATTTTTTTTAAATGGGTCTTGCACTTGGTGTCTGCAACAACCATAAATTAAGATGATTTCTTAGTCCCTTTCCAGTTGGCATACAAAACTTACAACATGGTATATCCACTAATGAGAGGTAGTGCCCCAAAATAAGCATGAGTTTTGCGATGTATTATTTAAAAATGGGTCATGCACTAGGTGGATACAACATACATAACTTAAGATTATTTATTAATCCCTTTACAGTTGGCATACATAATGTGCCATATCTACCCATTGATGAGGGGTACTTCCCTATAGGGATGAGTTCTGAATTGTATTATTTAAAAATGGGTCCTACACTGGGTGGATATAATAGTCATAATGTAAGATGATTTATTAGGCCTTTTGCAGTTGGAATACATAACATACAACACTATCTCGCCACGGATGAGGGGTATCACCCCGAAAAAGTTGTGAGTTTTACAAGGTATTATTTAATACAGGGTCCTACACTAGGTGGATACAACATTCATAACTTAATATGATTTCTTAGGCCCTTTATAGTTGACATACACAATGTACAATATTGTCTGGCCACTGACGAGGGGTAGCGTCCTGAATCAAGTGTGAGTTCTACCATGTATTATTTATCCTTATATTCCTTGTCATGACCATTGAGTTCAATTGTTTTATCATCATTTCCTACATTTTCACCATCAACATCATAATATACATAATCATCATCATGTTCCACATCATTATATAGCTCATTTGTTACATAGTGATTTTTCTAGATTTCTTTTGTGGGATCCACTTTTTGTCATTTTATAGGTTGATTTTCATCGACACTCACAAGGTTTCATACTATGAGTATCTAATAGAATACTTGGGTTTGTTTCAATTTTTTCACTAGTCTCGATTTCTTAACTAATACACTTGTATATAATTATGATTAAGCAGGGTAAATGTTAGTAATTTATCTCTAATAATTAAGTCCAAAGACCACCTCATTCACATATTAGGCTATCCTCACTATCCTAAGTTATTTATCATTAACTATGTGGACCATTAAAGGTGGTTATTGGAGGTTTGTACTATATATATTGCACTCTCAAGTGAATAATATGAAGAATGATGATTGTGTCCTCATACATTTTCCGCCTACTCTTGATCTTCATGTTTTTCATTATGTCCTTCATAGTGTAATCTATGTAGATTATGAGAATTGAAATATTTTTTCTCTGAAATGAATATCCATTTGTAAAAATATAGATTCCCAGGTAGGTCTTTCATTATCCTTACCCAAAATTTTAAAATATATACAATCAATAAACAAGAAATATGTCCCACATTATTCTCATAAATAAAATATGACTATGGAGGTAAGCCATTTCTGGAAATCTTGTTTTTACTTTCAAGTGAAATTCTCAAAGAAAATATGGTTCTAGAGAGGTTGAAATTGAAGAAAATAAAATTTTGCACCTTGTTTTGGTAAAAATCAAGAAAAGTTGGGACCATTTTCATGTTTTCACCCAAAGCGGATTGACAAAATTAATTGATGCACTATTTTCATGATATTATATCACTCAAACTTAACTTAACTTGACAATATATTAGAACTTTGGGTGTTATTGAGCAATGACCATGCACCCTAATGTTTTTTCAAAAGATAAACTTGACTTAGTTTCACTTGATTTTCACTATCTTAATTTTCTTTGACTCAATAAACTTTTATTCAAAAAAAATGACTTGAAATTTACATGGACTGATGAATCTTAACAATAGCCATATCATAACTTTTGTTTACTTGACTAATAAAAATATTCTTTAATAAACAAGGGAAATAGTTGCAAAGCAGCTAGTCCATGCCTAGAATCTGGAAAATTTGGCGTTTGAAAGTAACGACAGGAGATTGAAACATTGATTTTCCATATATGTACAAATGGAGACATATAATTTTGTAACATAAAAAGGAAGCTGAAAAAAATTGTTGGTAATTGAAATACAATGAAACATAGAGCATTCCCCAAAAACACAACCACATGGATTTACACATAATAAAAAAAGTTTATGGTACTTGTCCACTTTATTTATTGTTTTGTTGTTTTATAAAGAACATAATTTCATGCAATTTCTCTTTTTTGTATGATAGTTTTATAAAATAGATATATGCATGTAGCATTCAATGGTATTTGTACATGCATAACATTGGCAATAATAATATTATTATAGTGAAAACTCAACAACATCAGGGGCATGTTTTGAGGCATATTTTATTCTTGCATGCATCCTTTCTCATAGGTTCATGATTGGTAATGACGTAGGTTTTGAGGGGTATTAAGATAAGCATGATGTGCAAAATTGTTCATGTCTTCTCTATGAATTCAATGATTTGGCCACAATGCAACTTTTATAGGGTTGCTTATATAGCTTGCTTATTTCTTGATATGTTCCCTTAAGGTAGAGAAAGGCTTACAAAAGATTCAAGGTGTTTGTCCTAAGTTGAAAGGTCTAAGACTTGGTACAATGGATTGCGATAGTCAAGTTGCCAAGGTAGTCAAAAAAAATTTCATTGTTAGAGAGATGAATGACTCAAATGGTAATGTACAAATTTTATAATGTATGAGATGGGAAGCAAAGTGGATAACATGGAGAGACTCTTTGTTACAATCATAGACAAGTCGATAAGACAAAAGTAGCATGAAGAATTTTCCAAAAGGTGTGAGAATGTAGTGGACAACAAGAATGAAAATTTTCTTGTGTCCCATAGACATCACTTGTATTGGATTCCTCATGCCAAAGCAAGTCTTCTACAATTTGATACCTTTGAGTAGGTGTTCTTCTATAGTCGATTTTCATTTTATAGGTCGATTTTTATGCCTTGGCATCCATTTGTAGTGAAAAAAAATAACCATGGTGCATGCATCCCACTTTAAGGGGTGCATAGAACCCACACAAAGGACTCATGTGTTGGTTCAAGGACTTTTTCAAATATATTGAGACTAATAAGATTCAATAATATCTTCAGGCACTTTTCTCATTCCTCAACCATGTTCAAGGCCATGAAACCTACTTGCAATGTGAAAAACCTCCTAATAGTTTCCATATCCATCTCTAATTCCAAACACCCCCTAAAGAGTGTCTGTGTTGTGGTTTATTGGTGTTCTTCATGGTGACTAAGTATAAGGAGATACATTTAGCAACTAAGGCCCAATTTGTTTCCTCCCCTAACCATGGTGACTGAACTCAAGAATATTCATCTATAATTTAAGCTCCTTATTTACTCGTTGACCATGCTTAGGCCTTGAATCCCATTCATACTTCACAAATCCTACTCATGGTGCTCATATCCCAATGTTCAAATGATAATTAACCTTGACCATGGTCCCAATAACCATTCTTTCTATGTGCCCAAAACAAATTTCTATTTAGGGCCTTAGTTGTACTTTGATCATGGTTCTCGTATCCCTTTAGTATGTCAAAGATATCCGATAGGGGTCCTACATGGTGGTTTGAGGTTATTTTCATGTAATTATATATATTAAATCATTTTGTCTTATATGTTGTTCATGGATCTTTATTTATAAGTTTCATCTAGGGCACAAGGTGCTTATTGTCATCCCCAAACCTTGGTTAGATGTTTATACCTATTCTTGATTTCCAACTAACCTAGTCATTGTAGCCATATCCCACTTAGAGGTAAATGATTATTTACAAAGGTCATATTTTTTGGTTCGGGGACTTATCCATGGTGCTTGAGACTAAAAGGCAAGTATTATCACTCGAGTCTATCTTTTCCCTCCATTCAGTAAGGTTAAGGATTGGAGACGATCCATTTTTCCCAAGTCCTCATGATGGGTGCCCATATTCAACTTAGATACTAAATATTCCATGGACATGGACCATTTCATGGTTTTTATGTGTTTTTCATGGTGCTTAATCCCAAGAAAGTTCAATTAGGGCTTCAGGACGTCCCCCCCCCCGCCCCCCCCCTACCATGTTTTTTCGTTGACACCCATTTCCAATGTAGAAAACCTTGTCATGATGCTTGTATCCCACTCATATTATTGCAAATAATATATGAAAAGGACTAGTATGCTGGTTTTGAGAAGATTCAACAATATCTTCAGGTACTTGTTTTCCTTCCTTGAGGCAACCTTAATATGTAAATCCTCATAATGACATCCATGTCTAAACCTGATGTTAAATAAACCTTAGAGAGGGCATGTGTTGTGGTTTGTAGGTGTTGTTCATGGTGGTTGAACCCATGAAGTTACTAGGGCTTAAGGCCCATGTGTTTTCCTCTCCTAACCATGGTACTTGAGTACAAGAAGGTTCACACAAAGTTTAATGCCCTTATTGCCGCCAACCTTGTTTAGACCTCGAGACCCATTCGTTATTAGAAAAAGAAGTTCTCACACACTTAATGGGAACCCTCTTTGATGTAGACATGCTTTAAAAAAGAACACACACTTTTATAACCTAATATGTAGAAACATGGAAACATGTATGTATTTTTAATAAGAGCCAATGCAATTCAAATAAAAAACATGTACATGCTTTTAGAGTGCATGTGCATTCCTAAAACTTTTAATAGGAATCATTACCCTTGCAACAATAGTACCAAAAGTGACTTCTTAACATTAAATGGTGGACTATATCAACCTCCTTCTCAAAGTTGTCATTGAACACAACGACAAAACTTTAAACGATAATTTTTTTTAACAATACTACTAACCAATATAAAAAAGACATGTATTATGAAATAGACTATAAGTGTGGAGGTGGAGGTATATTTCTATGAGTAAAAACTATCAACATATAAATAAAATATTAATAAAATAATTATTACATATAAATATGATCATTATATATCGACATATTCAATCTTTGCATATATCTATATTCAACATATTTTGTATTTAGACATATATATTTAGTTTATACCATTTAAAGCCAAGACATCTAATTTTTAAATTAACACCTAACAAAAATAAAAAAATACCCTTTAATGTGGAAGTCATAACCTTTTTACAAATAGATCTGAATTATGTGTCATTTAATTTTAAGATAGAATATATAACTTAAATTTTTAGATATATAAATGATATCTATACAAAATATTCTCTTTTATATATATATATATTAACATGTTTAATAATATATTTAATTGTTATCCTTTTCCTTAGGTTGGATACCATTTTTATTTTTGTAAAATATATCAAAATTGAAAAAAAATAAACATCGAATTGAACTAAGCTTTCATAAAAGATTTATTTATTTGTTATTTTAAAATATAATTATGTCAAGTCCCACGGGCCTAACTACCCATCCATCATTGACAAAGAATCCAAATAAAAAATAATTATTACAACAATCTCACAAGACTGTCTAGGATTTAGGGTCATATGTTAGTTGTAGGGTTTTCGAATCACCATGCATTCGTTGTTGCTCATATGGCATATGATGGTGGGAGGCTTTCTAGAATTTTAGTACTCCCGTAGTATTTTTTTGCGCAAAATATTATGATTGATTTTGTTGGAAACTATGATACCATGGATATTGTGGAATGAAATGAGCTTCTTCGCACTAAAAAAACTATTATCTAAAAATGCTTTAGAGGGTATGTATGATTTACTTCATTTCATTTTCTTATTAGTTTTATTTTTTTCATAGAAGATTTTTCGAAGCCCTATAGAAAATTAGGTTTCAAACCCCAAGACAAAAACTCGGATTTCTTTTGCTAAATTGTTCTTCGGCACTAAATTCACCGGTTTCCATATATTTTCTTTCACATTTTTGTTAATGTTACTACATGGATGGATTTTAGGTAAATTCTAAACTTAATTTTTTTTCGGGGGTTTATTGGATGGAATGATATATGTACATCATGGCATTCGGGTCTTTGTAGTGTTTTTTTGGTTTGTCAAGAACTTTCATGGCCAATGTCTTAAGAACCCTCTGAAATTGTTAGGTTAAAATTCTATTTCTACAAGTTTCTATTTGGAAAGTACATTTCCCAATGTATTATTAATTGTTTTCTTGGAACTAATTTATGAACGTTTTGTATTATGTTTTATCTTTATGCTTGTGCATTCCTCTCTTAAATAGATTTACGTTGTGTTCTTTTACTTTTATGTCTAACATTTTCACGAGGAATTTACTAAATTTTCAAATTTTTTAATAAATGTTATATATATATTTCTTGTTTTGTAATTTATGTATTTTGAGGGTGCAAATCAAGAGTAAATTTTAAAAATTATTGGAAATAAAATGTATTTCAATGGATAATGTTGAAAGAAAAATAGGGTACAACTTTTGAATACCTATTTTTGAAGTTTCATACAAATGTTTAACAATTTAACAATGCAATGTATATTGTGAAGTATGTTTTTAGTTAGCATGTTGTGTATGACTTTTATTTTCTCATTGGACTAGTATCAATGAAAATTCTATGAGTTTCCTCTGTTTGAAGTTCAATACAAATATTTAACAATGCAATGTCTATTGTAGAGTATGTTTTTAGTTAGCATGTTGTGTATGACTATTTTATTTACTCATTACACTAGTGAGGATGAAAATTCTATGGTTTTATCTGTAGGTTTGTTGGTATATTTGTTTATTAACCTTTTTAGAAACAAACATACAATTGAAATGTTATATTGTTTGTAATTATTATATGTTATTTATGGTAAATAAAAAATTAGTAGGCCAAAAATATAATTGTGTTTTTTCAATATCTTTTTAATTCAATTAAATTTATATTTTTCATGTAAATAAAAAGAAAAATATTAAGTAATCCACATAGAACCTTAACCAAAACAAAGAAAAATCAAAGTTAGATACTTGTTGAAGTCACCCTAAGGTGTCAAGATCATCTAACAAAGCTACACAACACTCAACTATTTTCCACTAGACATAGTTGGTTTCACAAGCAGGTAAACGATGGGTATTATCAAAGGCAATGGATATTTTGGACTTATATCTTTTAATAAGCACAAGAGTGCAACTAATTATATAAAACTTAAAATAGTATATAGTGTTGTATTTAATGATATGGTATTCCTAATTTGATAGTTTTTTTGGGTTTCGTCATTAAAATATATTAAAAAATTAGGTTCTTAAAAGTTTTGGGAGTTAAAAAAGAAACAAAAATTCTTAAAAGATATAATTGGGGTTTTAATGTTTTAATAAGATTATTAATTTCAAACAAGATTTTAGTGAAAATTATCTAAAATTAAAATTTATAATAATAATTTTTTTAATCATAATTTGTGCAACGTTTTAAAGAAATTTCTTAATATAATATTATTGTCAATTGATTGATAGTTGATTAAAATAACATATTTATAGTTTATTATAATTATTAAAAAAAACTAAATAACATATCTATTAAAATGTAATTTATAAGAAATATTTATGTTAATAAAATATATGAATTCAACACTTTTAGATGAGGATGAATCCACATACACATATAAGATGATTTTGACAACATAAAAAAATATTCTCTCATAGCATGAGATCTTAATTTACAAAATTGGAGATCTTATCTAATTTTTTTTATAAGAAATATTATACTAGTACAACCACATGATGAAGGTAGTTGATATAAGTCAATAGGCATCATAAATTCAATATATATATAT
>ML791177.1:399102-428158 GCA_009831015.1 Picea engelmannii
ATATTAAGGTTTTCTCTACTAACTACCATTTTTAAATCAATAAATAAAAACTAATTAAAATTATTAAATTAATTAATTAAAAACAATATAATAAACTTTTCATTTGAATTTATATACAATTATAGTTATGGTAAATTAAATCAATTATTATATATTCCAAATTTGTTATAATATGGATTGTTCACCTACCTTATATCGTACTGATAAATGCATCCCTTATAGAATATAGGGATCATAAATATAACAATCATAAAAACGCCAAGCGACATTAAAATTCTCAAATGTTATTTGAGTGTATCTAGTGTTTGTGAAATATTAACTCATTCATTATACAACTCATTCAGAGTATGAGGTTTAAAGTATGTACCGTTTTGACTCAAATGTTATTTGAGTGTATCTAGTGTTTGTGAAATATTAACTCATTCACTATACAGCTCATTAGGTGTATGGGGTTTAAAGTATAGGTGTATGGGGTTTAAAGTATGTACCATTTTGACTCAAATGTTAATTTAATTTATCTATTATTTGTCAAATATTATCTTATTCATTGTATGGGGTTTAAGGTTATTTAGTTTATTTGTCAAATATTACCATATTACCTCATTCATTGTATGGAGTTTATGGTTTCTATTGTTTATAGAATGGCAACTCAATCACTAAGATTAAAATCAGTATAGGAGAATTTCACTTTTAATATTTATTTGAGAAACCTTTAACCTTTATTTGGGATATACAATAGTTCAATAATTCAAGGTTTAGCTTTTATTTAAGATATATAGTGGGCACTTCATCACTACAAAAAAATTAGTTCTACGCCTCTCCCTACCCTTTCATACGATTCTTCCCATCAACTATTCAATTCCATTTAGCATTTATCAGTAAATTGAAAACCACCTTGTTTACAGAAACGATCTGGGAGTACAAATATAAGAAAATTAATTGCCCCACAATAGTATGGGAGATATGGGGAGCTGTAGTAAAGAACCAGACTCAGTGAAAAACTCCACTCACAATAAATAATTCGAAAATTTCCAGATCATTGTAACGAAATTCTGTCTCCATTGAGCCAAACGCAGTAACTACCTTGGTACGCGATCTTAAACGCTGTATACATAATATCAGATTTGAATTATACAAGAAGTCATATTTTAATTATCTCACTTAATATTTAATGTAGTAACATCTTGTTGGAAAATAATGCTTGATCGACGATCCTAACCTACACATTCAACTAAGAGAAATTGATGATGATGATGATGATTAACGTCCACTAAGATCTAATTTGTCTTTCAGACCTTAAGAGGGTAAGTGATTACTTGTGATTCTTTAGAATTTTGTTTTTGTGCTCGAAAAGCATTAAGAGAAGCTTTCCCAAGATCACCATACTTTTGTTGAGTTAAGAGGTTAGGAAGGTTGGTAGTGTGATCAATATTTTGAAAATGAGATCTAATATGGGTATAGGCTGACAATCTAAGAGAAAGTGCTTTTCATCTTCAACCTTCTTAGTGTCACAAAGGTGACACACTCTTTCATCCCATGGTGTTTTAGGAATTGACCAATGCCCAGTTTCACTATGGAGCTCATGAAAATTTGTTCTTATTTTAGCAATGCTTATTTTTTTCTTTACACTTGGCAAAATAGATAGATAATTTTGATCTTCTAGATTAGGGTTGATTACGTCTTTATAATACCTTAATTTTATTTTTTCCTGTAACTCTTTATCACACCACATTTTTCCCTTAAATTTTGATTTGACATTTTTTTTAATAGTATTTTTATTCTGCAAAATGTTTTCTTCCATGATTCCCCAATAGTTTAGTCTTTATGCCATCCTCGCTTGAGTCGATGGTGGTTATGACTTGATTTGGAAGCAATTTTAGGTAACCTCTTGTCTTCCATGTTGTTTAACTTGTTCTTATACATTAGGTATCTAGTCATAGCCATGTCTAACCTCCTAATCATAACCCTAAAACAACACAATACATGAAATTAAATAAAAATGGAGAATAAGATGAAATATAGACAAAATAAAACCAAACAAAACTAAATAAAGATGAAGAATAAGATAAAATATGAACAAAATAAAACCAAAAAAATAAAAATAAAGATGAAGAATAAGATGAAATATGCACTTTCGTCGAAAATAAAACAAAACAGTGGTCTATGATACGTGTATCCTCTAGGGTTAACCCAAAATAATTCTTCTAATCAGTTTTAAAAAACACATTAAATCCTAAAATTATTATTATTGAGGAAAATAAAAAAACATATTAAATCCTAAAATTATTATTATTGAGGAAAACAAAAAAAACATAAAAGTAGGATAAAAGTGTGTTATTATTGAGGGAAACTAAAAGGATATAAGAGCATGCTATTGTTTTACAAAATACAATATTTTTCATTTTTAACACATTCTCTTTTTATTTAGAATTTTAGCAAAAGCAAGAAACCCTAATATCTAACCATAGTGGTTATAGTAAACCCTAGAAAAAAAGATTGAATGTACACATCAAATGATTAAACATAAAAAAATAAATAAAAAAATTACACATAAAAGATGGTTGGAAATTTAAACTTAATATATAAGTATAGTAGTGGGAATTTAAATTACGCTGCAAAACGATGGGTTGAAGGATAGAATTGCAACGGGTTTTGGTGGTACGGACCTGCATGCAATGGAAAAAGAAAAATGAGATGATCTAATAGGGGTGCATGATAGAAGATACACGGTGAATATTTATGGAAAAAATTTAACAACAACAAAGAACAGAACATATATGGGGTAAGGCAATCCCTTGACGAGCTTTTGTATGTATTTCAGCCATGCCCACGAAATTGCAAAAAGACCTGAGGTTGATTTCGAGTCGAAACGCTTGTCTGTACCATTTTCTGAACCTTGAACAAATCATTCGTTCAAATCATTAAAGGTGATCAAGGCCGACTCTACCTACCCTCTTGCTCCCAACCCAATCCAGAAATCCTATATCCTATGCACCGTATTAATGTTGACTGTAAAGTATCGATGGATATCTGGAACAACTCGATGGTTCTTGATGATTTTTTTTTATTATGATGCAATTGTTGAAACCAAAATTCCATCACACCAGCGAGCACCATCCAAACGTGGCGAGAGGATGGTTCTCGATTTCTTTTACTGGAATAGTTACAAGAAGCTCAATTGATAGGTCCATATCCATTTTCACTGATCACATCCTCCATAGCATATTAATTATAGCTCATAGATTCAACATTCATGACAATATTGATTAAATTTATCTATAATTGAGTGTATAACAAATCAATCAGATTTTTATTTAAAGCAAGTCAAGAAACAATATATGAACATAATTTTGACCTAGCTGTAATTGGTGATTGCTTTAAATAGCTGCCAACCTAAATGGGTGATCGCTATAAACCATAAACCTAAATCACTATAAAACATATAGTGACAATCTAAATTGCTATACACCATTAGTTGCTAACCTAAAACAGAAATCGAAATTGGTCATTGTTATTTAACCTATAGGTAAATTAGAATGGTATCACTAAAATGCAGATTAAACAAATTACAACCAGAAAAGTAAAATCTGGATCTTTTCTCTAGTAGATGTAGGTGAGGAGGAATCACTGAATTTATATTTGTTGCCATATATTTGTCTTTGAGATTCAAATGCCAAAACTAAGTCTCCCTTCTTTCATGTGCTTCTAGACAATAAAAAAAACCCTTGTGATGAGTCCCTCAATAAGGAAAAGCATTGTTGAGATATCGATAATAGGAATACTAATTTGGAAAATATACTTATTGATTAAATATCAAATATGGATACAAATTTGGAAAATATAATGTAACATCCTGCTCTTGTGTACATTGATTGGACTTATTCTTTGAGGACACTTGCGTGGAAGTGATCTGGTTCACTATATGATTGACTAATTCGATTACGAAGCATGATGATGTTTGTGGATTTGATGATATGTTGTTTTATGATATTTATATCCACATGTTCTTCTGACCGATTTTTCCGAAGTGTGCAGGACTCTGGATCAAATAAGGATGTCGATGGAATCAAAGAGCCTCTTTGGACTCTGGATCGAGTCGAGGGTGGACTGTTATGGTTTGAGTGTTTTTTATATTGCTTAGGTGACATATGGCTACTAGATTATGATGTTGATTTTATTCATTGACATGTTTCGTTCATGGATGGAGGCTGACGATAGCTTGCTAACCACACTCACATTAAGAGTAAAGGGGTCACACACGAAAACCAGAGACATTGAGGGAGAGGTGTGGCAGCAACCCTGCCACAACCTACTAGCACTCACACCATGGCTCAAACTGTAGGTTAACAATTTCCTAGTTCAAGA
Source organism: Picea engelmannii (assembly GCA_009831015.1). Taxonomy (NCBI): domain Eukaryota; kingdom Viridiplantae; phylum Streptophyta; class Pinopsida; order Pinales; family Pinaceae; genus Picea; species Picea engelmannii. The sequence goes on from ML791177.1 coordinate 403,468, forward strand.
GCTCCACTATGTCGTGAGGATAGACTGTAACAGTCGCTCATGATGATTCTAAGGGGTGTGAGATAAGGCAGGGAATTTATTCCTTAGAGGCCCTTAGTCTCCCACAAGGTCACTTGATGGAGTCTTGACTCCAGGGGTTTGACGTCCACCAAAATCATTCAAAAGGTGAGTGGCACCCTTGGAGCACGTATTGCATATTTAAGGGCACGTTGCACAAATAAAAGAAGAATGCAAGTGAGTGACACCCTTGGATCACGCAATATGTCTTGAAGGGCACGTTGCGATTTTAACTCTGGTAAGTTAATAAACCTAGTGCCTAGAAAACTATGCCTCCTTAGGACCTGGTCAGGCTTAAAATGAATGATGGTATGAGTAAAGTTTAATAACTAATTTTTCCCTTAAAAATTGTCGCCAAACCCAGTGAATTTAAAACCTAGGTCTAAGTAGAACATGTGAACCAAAAAAAAAAAAAATATGGACATATAACAAGAAAGGGGTAAAGAAAATTCAAACATTAATAATTAAATTAAAATTTTAATCAAGGATTAAATTATTAAAAAGGTGAATTGTTGTTTATGTATAAACTTGCTAATTCTCAACTTAAATGAAAAGGGAAACTTAAAGAAAAGGGGAAACTTAAAGAAAAAGGGGAATGTCTAACATAGTAGGGAATCTAGTCTTTGGAACCTTCTAATTGTGAACTCAACTAGGTTTTAAGAATGGCATAAGTCATTTAAGAATTGGAAGAGAATAAAGGGAGAGCAAGGAGCATTTTTAGAAATGCTTTTAGGTGGGTGAGGAAAATAGACAAATTTAATTAATTAATTAATTGTTTTTCTCGTGCAATTAAGGGATTGGGTGACATCTGTATGGGGGAGGTTTATCCTAATTAAGATTTTAATAAAAAGAATCTGATGAGGGTTTGAGAAAGTAATCAATAAGAAAACTTAAAAAAAAGGATGGCGGAGGAGGATTATGGACCACGTCTGGTATGCTTAATTTTATGTTGTCAAATTCTATCTTGAATGGATTTTTTTCTTGTGGTAGTTGGGATACCCAACATGGATAATGAGTGGTAGCTCAAACTTGGGAGGTGAGTTGCGAGCTAGCATTCTCTTGTATTGTGTGCATGGTCCCTTTACGGCTCGGGGGGCTTAGGGGGAAGAAGAGTACCCCTAGCGTTGGCTGAGAGGTACCTGTGAGGTCTCAGTTGTTGGCAAGCAGGACTTGGACAGAGTGCAACCATGGGACAACCACTTCGATTTCTTCGCCATTGGCTACGGTATGCATGTGTAAATTTTGTAATGAAAAGGTAGTTAGTTTTCTGTACAAGAATATCTATCATGGAGAATGAAAGATTATTTGTATACTTGGGTGGGGTTAACGGTGTAAGCCTGGTTTCAGATTGTAGAACTTTCTCATCGTCGTTTCCACGACCTTCAACGTTAGTATACATGTGTTGTTTATAAGATTTTGATCAGTATGATGATGTGTTTTTTTAATCGGTATGGCTTCATGTTTCTCCCATAGTAGTTTCTATTTGCATAATATTTGTTTTGTGTAGTGCTGCAACAAATGATCATTGGATTTATTTGCCTATATTTTATTTTATGCTTGTTGTGCCGCAATAAAAAAAAATTTGAACATTATTTCACTATGTGACTTAGAGCTCGTTGCATTGCATTTAAAAATGTCTTTTGAACATTAATTCGTTGTGTGTTATTACATTTTCATCGCTTCCATAAAAAGGGTCTTATTGAACATTATTTCGTTGTGTGTTATTATGTTGGTGGTGCTACGATAAAAAAATGTGTTATTGAATATTGATCCACTGTGTTTATTTATCCCTCTGGCGCAGAATTGAAATTGTTGATTGATTATTTTTTACGTGTGTTTTGTTTTCTATTGTTGTTAATGATGTTATTTATGATTAATAAGTAGTTTTGACCATTCCTATAATAGTACAGGAGTTGATCCTTATATTTAATGCATAGCCACTTTATGCAGGATCTCAACCTAATGTGTATGATCATATCCATTCTGTGTTCCTCCCTAAATGTAGGAGCATTGGCACATTGGCATAATAAAAATAAAAAAAAACTCCAAAAATCTCACAACATTAAGAGCTATGGTAATGGACACATTGATTTTTTTCTGGCCAAGTTACTGGTTAATTCCACATCGTTATGGCTTCATCCTTTTGATCAGAACCATTCCCTGTTCCTCCCCAAACATAGACAATCGCTAGCAATACACTTTGCCGGTTCTTCCTAGTTAAATTTGCATGCCTAATTCAAAGAAAAATGTTACAACACCTATGTCAATAGAATATATTAATTGGACAAAGTTCATCCTTTGATTGATTTTGTCTTCCATCAGAAAGTAGAATGACGGGTTCTTTTTTTCATTGTTGTAAATAAAGTTATTGCAAGTTATGATTTAAAAGTACATGAGTTTATCCCTCTTGAATGCATAGGAATTTTATCTAGGATCTCAGCTTGGTGTGGATGATCGGAACCATTCCTTATTTCCTTCCCAAAAGTGGTGAGTCATAAATAAATCCACTTAATGGTGCCAACTGTTGACAACTAAAACACACTAGCGCCATGAGAGAGAGCTTGAGATCGTGCAACGAATGAGCTCTCTCCTTCCTGTAGTGTCTCTTGGCCTGTGCGTCGTTCTCGCGCCCTTCCTCTCCCTCACATTTAGTGACTAAGACTTATCTTTGATTGGGGTAGTGACCCAATGGTTTTACCGAGTTTGAGAGTAGGATCACGGGCTTTGGATTCATATTGATGGTGGCAGTGGCGGTTTCCTTTGTTTGTATTCTACAATTTCTGAGTGAATGGCAGTGGTTCTTTCCTTTGTTAGTATTCTACAAGTTCTGAGTAAATAATAGTGGCGATTTCCTTTCATTAATATTATACAATTTATGAGTAAATAGTTGCAGTGGCTATTTTGGCAGTGATTGTAGTGGTAGCGATTTACGATAGTGAGGTATTAAAGACAACGAAGGTATATTGAATGAATTAAACAAATGGATATATAACAATTGTAACATCTCACTCTTGCGCGAACTGAGATAAATTATTCTTTGAGGACAATTGCTTGCAAGTGATCCAGATTATTATACTATTGGGCATTTGATTATGATTATGAGGCGTTATGGATTGATGGCTTCTTATTTTGTTGTATTGACATAGATAGGAGCTATTGAATCGGTTTTCCTAAGTGTGCATGATTTTGGACCTCGAGGATGCAGAGGCATCAATGAAACTCGTTGGAATTCGGATCGAGCTAGGGAGTGGACTATTGGGGGTTTGATTGTTGTATGTATGACATTTATGCATCTGATTAGATGATATGATTATGGATACTATTTTTGACATGATTCGTTGATGTTGTAGGATGACGATATCTTGCCGACGAGACTCACATGTGGAGTAGAGGGGTCACGCATGACTACAAGAGACATTGAGGGAGAGGTGTGGACAATAGCCCTGCCATAGCCTACTAGCACTCCCGCCATGGATTGAATTGTAGGTTAATGATTACCTAGTTCGAGAATAGCCACGATGTTATGAGGGTCGACTACAATAGTCACTCACGATGATTCTAAGGGGCACACAATAAGGTAGGGGCCTTATTCCTTAGAGGCCCTTAGTCTCCCACAAGATCACCTGGTGAAGTATTGACTACAGGGGTTTTTGATGTATACCAAGTCAGTCAAGAGGCGAGTGACACCCTTGGAGCACGAAGTGCATCCTGAAGGGCACGTTATGCAAGGGAAACAAAATGAGGCGAGTGATGCCCTTGGAGCACCAAGTGCATCCTGAAGGTCACGTCGTTTTGTTAAATAATAAATCAATAAACCTATATGGCCTTAGAATGAATAATGCGATGAGAAAGATTTAAAACAATTTCCCTAATAAAATGTCACCCACCCTAGGAAATTAAAGTCTAGGTCTAAGTGATACTTGTGATAAAAATAAAAATACATATTTATATAAAAATAAAAATAAAAATAAATAAACAATAATGATAATCATCATTAATCATGTGACGAAAAAGGGGTAAGCAATTCAATTAATTTATAAAAATCTTTTGGGGGATAAAAAATAAAAAGGGGGAAAAAGGGGAAATAATTGTTTTGTCACATATGCTAATTAAAAATTTATTAATTAAAAAGGAAAAGGGGAAAAAGTTAATTTTCTACACTTGCCAATGTGAGTTTTAAATAAAAAGGGAAAGAGGGAAATTTAAAAGAATTAGGAAAGTAGGAAAAAATGGGAAACATAAAAAGAAAAGGGAAACACCAGGAAAAAGTAGAAAGACTAATTTAGTAAGGTATCTAGCATTTAAGAACTTTCTAAATTAAACTCAACTAGTAAATTAGTAAGGGGGTAAGTCATTGAAACATGTAAGGGAATATACAGACACATAGGAGCGATTCTAGGAATGCTTTTAGGTGGGTGAGGGAAATAGGAGTAATAAATTAATTAATGAAATTAATTTATGGTGCAATGAAGGGGATGGGTGACACATGTATGGGGAGGATTTTTATGAATTAAATTATTGAACAATAAATTAAATGGGATTTTGGGAAAGTAAATGACTTAGAAACTCTATATAAAGGAGGGAGGAGGAGGATGATGGATCTCTTCTGTTATGCGTAACGTTACGCTGCAGAATTTTAGACTTGAATGACTTAGCTTGTGGGAGTTGGGATACCCAACTTGGTGAGGAGTGGTAGCTCGGCCTTGCAAGGTGAGCTGGGAGCTAGTTGATTCTCTGGTTTAGTGTGTGTGTCCCCTTTGCGGCTCAGGGGGCTAAGGGGGAAGAAGAGTACCCCTAGCATTGGATGGGATGTACCAATGAAGTCTCATCGGTCGGCAAGCAGTAGTAGCATGGAGCGCACAGGACAACAACTCAGAGAAAGCGACTTGGGCTACGATACACTTCCTTTATTTATGCATCGTAGATTATTAATATACTTTACACTTTTATTTCTGTACGTTTATTGGGTAATGAAAATGTGGACTTAGCATTTCAACCGAGAACTTAATTTTCCCCATAAGCTTTAAGCTCTTTGTTGACTTGATTCCCTCGACCTTTGATCACTGCATGTTGAGACTGACCTTTGGTTAGTTAATTGTTGTGAAGAATTGTGATTTTCATCCTCATCCCTAGCTCTTTAGTCCATGCCTGAGCAGTCGACAAGGAGCTGAATTGACGATCGTCACTTCGGTGCACAACGATCTATAGATTCAAATACCCTGCTTTTCTGTGCATGGATGAGGAGCGAAGGATGTGTTTACCCAACTATTTTCCCCTTCTCATCTCTACGTTTATCTCCACCTTACATCAGTCTCTGTGTGTTATTTAACCACTGCGTCTTATTCATTCTCGGTAATCTGGAAACTGTGTTTGGCATTTCCTGCATTTCAACAGCCTCAACCACAAAAATTAAATCTGCGTTTTTACATAAGTTGTTGGATCAATTTAACTCCGATTTTTTAAATATCGCCGCATACATTTAAATCTTTGTTTTTATATAAGTTGTTGGATCAATTTAACTCTGAGTTTTTAAATATCGCCGGATACATTTAAATCTATGTTTTTATATAAGTTGTTGGATGAATTTAACTTTGCGTTTTTACTTATTGTTGGATAACTTAAATCTGTGTAACGATACCTCCCTGCAACTTAACTCCGTGTTTTTTTTAATGATAGAAATGTTCTATGTGCTTTTACCTCTGCTCATTAATATTTCAAGATGATTGGAGACTGCGTTGTCCTTTTGTTGGCAGGCCCTTACATTGTTTGGACTGTGATTTCTTTTTCCTTCTTATGCATTTAAATTATTGGAAGGTGATTTGCCCCTTCTTGAGTCAACATTTTGTTTTTATTCACTGGGAGAATTTCCACTTTTAAAGAAAAAATCGTTGCCTGGGTGTTTAACTGGCGATTTGCCACTTCTTCAGACTGCATTTCATTTTTATTTGTTGGGCGAATTTCCACTTGGAAGACACAATCATTGCCTGGGTGTTTAACTGGCAATTTACCACTTCTTCAGACTACATTTCATTTTTATTGTTGGGTGAATTGCCACTTTGAAAGACACAATCTTTGCCTGGGTGTTTAACTCACGATTTGCCACTTCTTCAGACTGCATTTCATTTTTATTTGCTGGGTGAATTGCCACTTGAAGGACACAATCGTTGCCTGGGTGTTAACTGGCGATTTTCCATTATTAAGACTGCATTTATGTAATGACTTATTGCTCTGTGATTGCCATTGTTAAGACTGCAAATATGTAACGAATTATATTACTCCGACGATTGCCATTATTAATACTGTATTATTGCCACGATTTATTTCTCTGCGTTTTTATATCCTGATAACATTTTCATGGCTAGATATATTACTCTTGCGATTTCCATTATTAAGACTGCAATCGTTGCATGTTATGCCTATGATTTTCCAATTGTTACCTGGCGAGTTTGGCCACCTGTTATGCCTGTGATATTCCAATTGTTACCTCGTGAGTTGGGCCATTGGTTATGACTGCGATTTTCCCATGTATTAACCTGGCGATTTTGCTATTTAAACTCTGTGTATTTTTGTCTTTTTTCCAACCTTGTCATTTGACCCTTGCTCTTTGCATGCGATGTAATGTATAGCTTTAAATATCATCGTTTTTGGTAATGTATAGATTTTTGTATAAGATTTCTATGATGTATATCTTTAAATCTCATTGAATGTAAATGGCATTAAATCTCTTTGAATGCATATGGCAGTAATTCCCATCGAATGTATATGGCATTAAATATCATTGAATGTATAGCTTGATTTATATGGCATTAAATCTCATTGAACGTATAATGACTTTTATATGTAATGTATAACTTGATTTAGATAGTGTTTAATAATAGCATTAATTCTCATTGAATAACATCAAGGTGACAATTATTTATACACAACAAGATAGCTTTAACATTTCATTGAATAACATCAATTGGCTTTTAATTATACCCACATAACAACATAAAATGGTAGAAAAGATAGCATTTAAGTGGCATTAATTATCGACATCGATCACATTCAGTATTAGCCTTTATAGACAATAATGTCGATTATTTTTAAGCAACGTGGAACACCTTTAAAATCTCAAGTAGATCACTTATCTTAATGGATAGTTTATAATTGTTGATAAGTGTATTTGATTTGGTTAAGTGCCTTTCTTAGTGCGCATTATGATAACATTTATGACCTTAGTCACTTGCTAACAATTCAACCTTTTCACTTAGACCTCTCGCGTGTCAGTTTTTGGACAGGTTCTTGGCGGAGTCAGGTATTAGCTTGAGCTTTTTGTTTTGATTGTAGTCATCTTATGTCTTGTTGACCTCTTGCTTGGGGTATGGGTGTAGCCTTCTTGCCAGTTTTCGGCTCCTAGTGTGTCAGAGTTTTCTAGAGTCCTTGGTCTAGTTATGATGTGTCGTTCCAAGGTTATCATCGTGCCTATCACCTGGGGATGACATGATTCCTGATGAGGGGATCATTGCACGCCCTAAGGAATAGAGGAGAAGGATAACTTGGTCTAGGTCTGTGTTTTCCGTGTGGGTGTTGTTGACCGATGTGAGTTGTTGTTAGCACTTAGGTTGTAACGCCTTCATGTGTTTGGTTCGCACACCTTGAGGTTCTAGTGATTGGTCATCAAGGCCATTGTGTCGGGCGGGGATGTTGTCCCTTACTTTATAGGCATGGTCTTGTTGTGTTGGGCAGGTAGTCGTTCATCCTTGTTGTTTTACGCATGTTTCACCCAATATCTCTTGTGCTAGTGCGTGGAGTCATAGTTGTCTATTTCCTGAACTGTGTTCTTGCGTTCATCGTCAGTCGTTTAGTTTGACTGTTGTCGTATTAGCCTTCCAGCCAAAAAAAAAAATATTGAACTTCAGCTTCACGTGTAGTCCTAACGGTGGGGTTGTTACAACAATTTCATTGTTTTAATGATTGATGTTGTGATTACATTTGTGATTAAAACAACTATCGTATCCATTTTAATTTTGATTATAACAATTTAATTATGCTTAACAGTTTTAATAGATTTAATATTTTTTGCATCAATTTTAATAGTTCCATTTTAATGGTGATTATAACAGTTTAATTATGATTAACAATTTTAATAGTTTTTGGCATGATCTTTAATAGTTTCATTTTAATTGTGATTATAATAGTTATATAAAAGTTTAATTATGAGTAACAATTTTAATAGTTTTGCATCAGCTTTAATAGTTTCAGTTTTAATTGTGATATACCAATTTTATGGTGATTTAATTATGATTATGGAAATTATAGCTTATAATAGATTAACTTTTTTTTCATCAATTTAATAGTGATTATTGAGATTATCACTTATAATAGTTTTAATTACCTTTACAACGTGGAATTAAATAGGGACATGTTGAATTCATTGCAATGGAATCCCTATATGATAAATAGTAATTCTTAATTATAAGTTGCTTTATTCCTCATATTATTTAAAGGGTAGTATTTTGAAAAAGGGTAGAGGAACCTAGCTTTATGGAAATCATAATTCTTTAAGGGAAAATAATAATTGATAAATTATGAGGTACTTATGTTCTTTATGATGTTAATGGGTTGTGTTTAAAGGAAGGTAGGGAAGCCATGTTACATGTTAAATAATGATTATTCATGTTAGATAATAATTTGTTTAAATATAAGATATTTCATTTGTACTATTTTAAAGGGGTGTTTATAGGGAGTGTTGTTTATGATTTTAATATTAGATTGAGGTTGGATACATTGTGTTCAATAGTCTTATGTTGGAAAAATGCTAATGTGATACTTATAGATTGTTGTGCAAATCTAATCCTGTATTGAAGATAGTTACCTTGCACCTCGCTATCTTGATTGTTTGGAGTGTTCTCATTATAGATTTTGTTTAGGTATGACAGTTAAATTCTAGGATTCCTGGTGTTTGGTTCTTGTGTCCTGATTTAAATTGTTTGTGACTGTTTAAGTTTTCTCCTTAGTTACTATTAGGCTTGCCACAAGGTGGTGGCATGATTCGTTATGAAGGGATCAAGGAGAGCTTGAGCAACATATGTGTATGATAACCTGGACTTGGGTCTTGTGCTTCCTGTTGATGATGGTCATTATTGGAATTGATGTTTTGTACTTTTCTTTGTAACATTTTAATGTGATCGTTTCTCATTCACCTTGAAGGTTCTAGTTACTTGTGTTGTTGATGTTGGTTGCATTAGGTTGAGTCTGATGTTTTCAGTTAGCTTAGTCAGCTTGTTCTTCTTTGTGTTGGGTGGGACATAGATACCTCCTTGTTCCTCAGAATAGTTGCCAACCTTGAGACCCTGAATAGTCAAAATTGATGGGAACATGGTCTTGAGCATTTCTTATGTGTCCTAGAGGTCCTAACCATTGCAGGGTAGGAAAGGTGGGTAGTCATTTTATTCTTTTATGATTTAATGTTCGTTTGTTGCTTAAGCTGCATGATGTGCTAGTATACTAGGTTGTTATGTTTGTATGTTGCGTGATTTCATGCATTGTGTTCGTCGTCAAGTTGTGATTCTTGATCATATTATTGAATTTAATTCCCTTGCATTCAAAAAAAAAAATATTGTACTTGTTATGTGTCACATGTTATTGTAACGACGTGGTTCATTACATATGGTATCAGAGCTGGTTAGACCCGTGACTTGGGATCACTACGACTTCCATTGATTAGATACTTGATTATAAAATGTCGCTAATTAAATTGGTTTCTATTTGTGAAGGTAATCATGGTTAGAGGACGTCATGGAGGAAGACGATGGGGTGCTAGGGGAGGAGGCGCAACAACCCCAGTAGCATCCACGCTCGAGGGGTATAAACCCAAGGGAGATGAACAGGTTGTCGAGAAGGAAGAAATAACCTTGGGTGATGTGGTTGGGATGAGGAGGTCCTTCAGAGGATGTCAGAGGAACTGATCAACCAATTGGATAGAGATGAGGTCAGGGCATCGAGACCTCCTGAGGGTCTGCCGTGCACCCTGATCGACATTGGTAGCATCCACCGTGAACTTGAGAAGTTCAAATTTCCCGATTTATTTGGTGCTCTGGATGGTGCAGCCACCGAGGCATGGTTGGAGAATATGGTGATGTGATTTTCACTTCGCGACTATACCTCCAACATGAAGGTCTCCATGGCTTTCTTTCAACTGAAGGAGAGATCTCTTCTATGGTGGAAGACACTCTTGCCACAATTGAACATGGTCGTCGAAGACATGTCATGGGCATTGTTCAAGGAATGGTTCTGGGAGAGGTATTTGTTTAAGGAATTCATTGAGTGTCATCTCAATGAGTTCAACACCTTGAGACAGGGTGGTCGTATGGTTCCCGAGTATGAGGCTCATTTTATGGAGATGCGTTGGTATGATCTCCACCTAAATACCAAGAATCTTAAGGTCAACAAGTTTGTTTTCAACCTTAATGTCAACATTGGTGAAAAAGTGAGGATTATGATGCCTTAAACCTTGCATGATGTTTTCTAGAAGGCCCTCATGGTAGAGGAGGAGCTCATAAACGGGGGTCAGATAAAGACTCTAGTGAGACCAATGGGACACGCATCATCTGGTACACAGCAACATCAAACACCAGCTAGTCATTTTCCAGGATATCGTGGCATTCTGAGAGGATCCACATTCACTACACCACGACGACCAACGCCTCAACAGAAGACTCCCTAGAGAGGACCACATCATCATAAGCAACGTAGAGTGCAACAATAACTGTTTAGGCCTGTTCAACAGAACAAACTAGGGTTTCAGGACGGTGGGCCATCAGCTTCTACTTCAGGTACCCGGAGTACTAGACCAAAGACAGGGTGTTGGACATGTGTAGACCAAAATTACCAGTGTGACTATCCAGTTGAGAGGACTAGAGCATCTGGATTAGAAGGACCCACTATCGTGGGATATTTGAGCAAGACCCATCGGATTCATGCAGCGGTGAATAACCACAAGGAAGAGCACTAGTCTACTATGCTCAAGACATCATGTACCATCGCTGACTAGACCCTTAGTATTTTGATAGATCCAGGTGATAGAAAGAGTTTTACTTTTGGTGCACCGCTAAAAATAATCAAGGTAAATATAGTCGAACATGATGAGTTTATATTTGTAGAAATGGCTTTGGGAGCCAAAAAAGAAGTTCGAGGGAAGGTTAGAGGTTGTAGCCTTAACCTAGGAGAGATTGTCACTAGGGCCAACCTGTACATCACAATATTAGGGTCTTATGACATCGTGATCAATATGGACTGGTTGGAATCACATGAGGCAATACTCAACCATAAGATGAAACAATTGAGCTTGTTTGATGATGAGAGATAAAGATGCATGATTGTAGGTAGGAACAAGGGAGTCTATGTAAGGTTCATCTCTTCCCTATAGCTATGGAAGAGCATGGGCAAGGGATGAAATCTATATGCAATCCATCCGTTAAATGAAAAGGGCATTGTAGAGGGCCTATAAAACCTTCCGGTAGTGCGAGAGTTTGCAGAGGTCTTCCTGGAGGAGTTACCAGGGTTGCCTCCGGAGAGGGAATTGGAATTTACCATCGACCCAAAATTGGGGAGCAAACCGATAGGAAGAACTCCTTATCGGATGTCGAACTCAGAGTTATAGGACCTGGAAATGCAACTGAAGGAGTTGTTGGACATAGGACTTATACATCCAAGTGTGTCACCGTGGGGTGTGCCTGTTATTTTCATATGGAGGAAGGATGGGTTGTGGAGACTCTTCATTGACTATTATCAATTGAAAAATGAAACAGTCAAGAATCAATATCCATTGCCAAGGATTGATGATCTGTTTGATCATATGAAAGGTGTGATGGGGTTTTTGAAGATCAAATTGAGATCAGGGCATCACTAGTTATGGATCAAGGAGGAATACATCCCTACGAGCACCTTTAAGACAAGTTTTCTACATTATGAGTTTAAATTTTTACCATTTGGGCTGACAAACACCCCAGGGGTATTTATGAGTTTGATGAATGGGGTGTTCTGTGAATACTTGGAAAAGTTCATCCAAGCATCCATTGACGATATTTTGATATATTCTTGGATGATGGAGGAGCATGACGAGCACTTGCGCTTGGTACTACAGTGTCTACGAGTGGAAAAAAAATCGGGAAACTGTCTAAATGCTTGGTTTTATCAATTGAAGATTCATTATTTAGGGAATTTCATCTCCGACGAAGGTATTGCTATGGATCCAACAAAGGTAGAGGATATTATGGAATGTACTATGCTGACGAATGTCCCATAAGTATGTAGCTTCATGGTTTTAGCAGGTACTATCGACGGTTCATCGAGGGTTTTTCAAATGTAGAAAATCCGATTACGGAATTGCAGAAGAAGAACAAGAAGTTTGTTTGGACTGAGAAATGCACAGAAGCATTTCATAGGTTCAAGGAGTTTTTTACAATAGCGCCGATACTAAAGGTCCCTGACATGGAAGAGGACTTCTTGGTATGCACTGATGTGTCCAAGGAAGGCTTAGGTAGAGTCTTGATGCAAGACAATCGAGTGATTGCTTAAATATCGAGAAAGTTGAGAAGGCATGAGGAGAATTATGCAACGCATGATTTGGAGTTCTTATCCATTGTATATTCCTTGAGAGTTTAGAGATACTACCAAATCAAATTAAAATTCAAACTAAAAATGGACCACTGTGGTATACAACACATTTTCACGCAAAGTGAATTGAACGCGCGACAAAGGCATTGGTAGGAATTGATTAGAGAGTACAATTTCGAGATTACCTACATAAAAGGAATAGTGAACATAGTGGATGATGCATTGAGTTAGAGACCACACATATTCTCAGTGATTCCTCTACAAATGAATCTACGTGAAAAGATTCTAACTTTACAGCGCGACGATGACTGGTATAGAGAGGTTAAGGAATTTATCGAACAAAACACCATGATGGTGCCCAAGTTTGAGGGATTTACTATGTAAAGTGGCAGATATTGAGATTTAGTAATCTGATTTACGTACCTCCCAATCATGAGTTGAGTATTCTGATCCTAAAAGAGGCTCATAGAGAAGTGTACATGGCTCATCCAGGAGTCACGAAGATGATGGCAGACCTTAACCCCTTATTCTTCTTGAAAGGAATGAAGGTGGACATAGTCAACTATGTGGAAATATGTCTAGAATGTCAGTAGGTGAAGGATAAACATAGACATGTGACATGATTACTACAACCACACGCTATTCAAGAATCGAAATGGGAGGTCATTTCGATGGATTTCATTGTTGGATTTCCCCTAATGGCAAGGAGACACTACTCATTTTTTGTCATAGTCAAGACTTTGAAAAAGAGTGCTCCTTTTATTCCTGTGCGTATGACGTATCAAAAACCAAACATAGCTAGAGTTTTCATCAGTGAGATTGTGAGGTTGCATGTTGTGCCTAAGAGGATTATATCTGATCAAGGATCGATGTTTACAGGATGATTTTGGACTAGTTTCCAAGAGGCCTTTGGAACCCAACTTAACTTTAGTACCTCTTATCACCCTGAGAAAGATGGGAAGACCGAACAAATGAACCAAATATTAGAGGATATGTTGCGTATGTACGCGATGGACCAACAAAATAATTTCGAAGAATTCCTGCCACTGGTAGAATTTGCTTACAACAATAGTTACCAAAGCACCATTAAGATGACACCATTCGAGTTTCTTTACGATCGACTGTGTCAGAAGCCTTTGAGTTGGTATCAAATTGAGGATACTGGTGGGGCTAGAATCGATCCAAGAAATGGAAGATCAAATGAAAACCATAAGTCAAAGGATCAAGGAAGCACATGATCGAAAGAAGAGTTACGCTAATGCACATCATGTCGGTTGTAGTTATGTAGTTGGTGATCGATTTTTCTTGCGAGTGAAACTGTGCAAGATTTCGATCAAGTTTGGAAAGGGTGTTAAATAATCTCCTATGTTTGTTGGACCCTTCAAGGTTGTTGAAAGGAAGGGGCATGTTGCTAAATGACTAGACTTTCCTGATTCTTTGAGGCGTATGCACGATGTTTTTCACGTATCTTTTTTGAGACATTATGTTAGTGATCCTACACATATGATTGGCATGAGTTCCTTGCAGGTATCAAATGAGGGTGCAATGACGGTGGAGCCAATATGCATTCTAGACCATCGTATTCGACAACAACAATGTCGAATAGTAGATTAGGTCAAGGTCTAGTGGGACAACTATAGTCTGCACTCGAAGACTTGGGAGGACGCATATGATATGCGTCAATGGTTTCCATTTTTGTTTGATAGCTAGACATATAGATATTGTGAGATACTTTATTTTGACACTTTTATACTGTGAAACTTCGAGACGATGTTTAAAAAAAGAGGGGGTGTATGTAACATCACTCTCTTGTGCACACTGATTGGACTTATTCTTTGAGGACACTTGCGTGCAAGTGATCTGGTTCACTATATGATTGAATGATTCGATTATGGAGCATGATGATGTTTGTGGATTTCATGATATGGTGTTTTATGATATTTATATCGACAGGTTCTTCTGACTGGTTTTTGCTTAGTGTGAAAGACTCTGGACCAAATAAGGATGTCTATGGAATCGAAGGGACTCTTTCGACTTAGGATCGAGTTGGGGGTGGGTTGTTATGGTTTGATTGTTTTTTATATTTCTTAGGTGACATATGGCTACTAGCTTATGATGTTGATTTTATTCACTGACATGTTTCGTAGATGGATGTAGGCTGACGATGTGTCATCCCCAAAATAAAGAAATTGGACAAAATAATTTAGAATCTAAAAGTGTTGGAAATTTATTTCTGTTTTTAGTAAATTATGAAATTGGAAAATTTTTGCCATTTATGGCAATTCTGAATTTTGAATTTTATAATTGTAATAAATGATTTGACTGTTGGGCAGAGATCTGATTTGTCCCAACTAGCTACTTGACTATGACACTTGTATGAACAATGAAAAATAGAATATTTTATATTGATTGCAGGAGGACAAATGGAGCAGCCATGTTGAATTTAGCTGACCATGACTCCATGAGTGGGGAACACATTGGAATTAACTCTAGGATGATTGTTACAAGTGGAAAATCAGTGATTTCTCCAATAGCAGTCCCTGAAAATCAGCGATTTATAAAGTTGCGAAAATTCCCCAAGAGAGGGGAAAAGTCCTAAGCAAACTAATAAAAGAGCATATGTGAGGAGGCAGGACGTTGCCAAGTATGCTGGGGAAAGAAGACTATGAATTTTTTTTTATTGTTGTTATGAGCACTACTGTGTGAGTGTGAGGCAAGGGAGATACTACTGGAATTTGAAGGACATTGCTAGAGAGGAGATTTCAATTCACCCTCATGGACTCATGGTCAGGCTAGGGGGTGAATCAGGAAAGTAGATTGGCTGCCTTGTTCTATGGTTGGGAGGAACGTGGCTACTCCCTTCATCTTCCCGTAAATATGGTTCAGATATGTAACTCTACCTTGTTCTAGTCAAATGATTATGTATTGAAATTTGTTTTACTTCTATGTATGATTTTGTTTCTGGTCGAATGTTGTGGGAAAGATCTAGCATTTTACTTCATAATGATTGGCTAGAAATAGACCTTTTTATTTAGATATAATGTTGGGTAATTACTAAGAATCTTGGAATGGACCAAACAATGAAATGAATTCTGTAATAGTTACAAACCCCATAACATATTGTTTTGTTCTATTTTTCCTATGAATGCTTCTAATAAATAGTGAGCAATTTCGAATGAGAATACCATTCATAATCCAACAAGTATACTCTACAACCGTGAAGTACTAATGGACAGACATATAAACCGGTATAGTTATTGAATTGATATATATAGATATACAATGTAATGGACATTCTGCGACAGAGGAGGAATGACATTAGAGTAAACTATCCACACCAGAAACCTGTAGCATTAAGTGGTTAGATAACCTTATAGGAGGAAAATTTTATTCCAAGAAAAGGAAAACTCCTCAGACCCCATTACAGGAAGGCTATATAGATATATACATATATAATTTGAGATAGATACGACAGTAAGGGGAGACCCTGTTAAGCAATTGTTTACCCACAGTTAAACCACAAGTTTTGTCGCAATGACCATGCTATTTTTCTCGTGTGAGCAGACCCATAGAGGTTTAG
The DNA here is from genome assembly GCA_009831015.1 of Picea engelmannii. Taxonomy (NCBI): domain Eukaryota; kingdom Viridiplantae; phylum Streptophyta; class Pinopsida; order Pinales; family Pinaceae; genus Picea; species Picea engelmannii. The sequence continues at coordinate 419,705 of ML791177.1, forward strand.
TCAATACAGGTAATAGAAATAGAAGGTAAAGGATTGCACGATACGTAAACCCAAAGCAGTCCTGTAGAGACTTATTTAATAATGGTAATAGAAACAGAAGGTAATAACACACGAATTGCAAATGAATAATGATTCCATCAAACCTTCTAGTGTATAGATCTATAAGGACTTATACTATAAGTGATACCAGAAATAGAAGGTAAATAGTACACAGTGAGTAGATCCAAAAATGAATTGAAGCTATCTATTTCACTGGTGAGTAGTCCATTAAGGGCTTATTCGACAATGATATATGACACAGAAGGAAAATAGTACACGGTGCGTAAATCCAAACTAATAATGAAACTATATATTTCACTAGTAAGCAGACTGTTAAGGGTAATTCAACAATGATAATTGAAAACAGAAGGTAAATAACTTGTGATGCGTAAACCTAAAACTAGTTAATAGATCAATTTGAGCATAAACGAAATCCGGGAATCATTGCCCATTTTATTTCTGGGAAAGAACAAAACCCTTGGGCATAATCACTATGCAAGGCTAATTCGTTTTGATAAAAGAGTTTATACATCCAATAATAAGATTCAATTCTGGAAACAAAAATGACTATAATAGCCAGGACATAAATTTGAATCTATAGTACCAAATCCATCCTCGAATTATATAGAGGAGAGTACTTCAGAATCCCAAATCCACAACAGATTTAACAGACATTATAGAATGAGCACTGTATTTTAAAAAAACGACTGTCTAGTTATCAAAGTCAAACTAGGTGCAAGCTGTGCAGTGGTTCTGTATACCAAAATCATTTTATACAATTCGGGGCATACCCCGTATCAACTACCACAGAACTTGGAATTAACTTCTCAGACTTTAGGAACGGAACAAATCATGGACTAGCGGGGTTTGAAATCTCAAAAATAAATTAGATATTGTGTAGGAACCCGAGTACCTTTTGATAGAGTGAGGAGGGTGTCCCCATGCTTCGGCATGCCCACACCTGCACAAAATTAACGAGAAGAATTAAAACATAACCAAACAGGATAATATGTTTAAGTTACAGAACAGAAAGTAACTAGAAAATGGGGCCCGTTCAATACTTAACTGAAGCAGAGGATTTATGCCTTCTTCCATCACGCTACACTGCCTAGACCGAAAGGGGAAGGGGATTTTGTGCCTCCTTGATGGGTACCCTCGTACATCCAGGGGCCCATCATTAATAATAGATACCAGTGTATAATCCAAAGGGTTATTACAGGAATAACAAAAAGAATAAAAGGTGTAAAAATGAGGATGGTAAATATAAAACCTTTGACTATTCAACATAAACAGAAGAGATTAAACGTGTTCGGCCATTGGAAAAACTTCGCTTCTAAATCAATGATACTAGCGAACACTATAGTCAAACATAGAAGATCATTGACGCACCAAAGAACTATCCAACGGAGGAGACTAGGAAACAATAACAAGGGTTTAACCAAATAATCTCTCGACTTTCATAACAGACGTTATGATACGAGTAATGGCTCGGTCCCGATAGGATGAATGGTGCAGTAACAAGGATAAAATAGGATAGGAACCAAACCCTTACCAAAAGAACCCAACTCCTTTCTATCACAGCACGCTGGAAGTAAGACGAGGATATTATCAAAGAACAGAGGTGTGCACAGACCCACAGATGAGGCAGAACGATTTTAAAGAATAAATAAAAGGATAGACAAAGGTAAACTTACCACACAAAACTGCTATCGAGAAGTGCCACCCAGAATGTCCACGCACCTAGCACAGGGACTAGAACCATGAACTTCTGGCGACGATGTTTGAGCCAGAAAAGGAATGGTCTGCAACGTTTTCTCTCCTTCAGAAAAACCTTAACCAGGGTGCGAATGGAATGGTATGAGACAGTGGTTCCTCTTCCACCCAAACCAAAAACTTGAATGAGAGTGAAGGGCGTGGGAGTAACCTCTGAATGGAGAAAAGAGGAGGAGGTGTTTGTATTTAGACCATGTGATTATAGGTAAGGTGTCGACATTTCCTTTGGGCACACCAGTCGAGCTCTATGTCAAGTAGACATTTTCCCCAGGTGCTTTAAATGTGTAGACAGGCCTTTAAGGCATAGTTCCTTCCACCTGTATTGATAGCCAAAAGAGTTGATGGCGAGGCAACCGAATGAATGTCTCACTACATCATTACATGTCGAATCCAACTACCTTGCATTAAACACTGAGGCTGTTAGCCTTGTCGTTACCTAACGAGTGATGTGTATATGATCATAACCATAATCTCCAAAGCATTAACCCTTTGCGCACTTTAGATTCAAGGTGTAAGTTTAGTGGCTGAAGTTAATCCACTATACCTATGTTTTTTCCGAATAGGGTTAAGTTCTCCTTGTAGATTTTATAATGTTACTTACATATATCGGATTGAACTTCTTAAGGCCTGACACCTCTAACCTCGCATTATAGGATAGCGAGACTCTAATTAGTTACTTCTACATGTCTTAGAGTGGCTTAGGAATAAGACAGTGGATAGTATTAAGTTGCCATGAGACGAATGGTCCCTAGTTATGGACATGTTGTCATATGCAACACTTTACCAGAAAAGGAAGTGACGACTTTATGCTAAATAGGATAGAGGAGTGAAAGCAATAAGACTGATGCACCTTAGGATAGACAAGTGACTAAAAGGCCTCAAGGACACAAAACCAACTCAATGTTCCCAAATATTTTTATTTATTTTTATGTAAATTTTGAGGTTCATTACATATGGTATTAGAGCAAAAAGGTGACAACACTGGACCTAAAAAGGGCCACAATAGCTGCTTAGTTTATATATATATATATAAATATATCTCGATTTATGTAAAACTAACAAAAAATCTTATGGTTACAAACAAAAATCTATTTCTGTTTTGTGTTAATTATGGCAGCTCAAGATGATGCAGAAATCAGGATGGGAGGAAACCCGCCGTAGGGACCCCCTGGAGATCCAAGACAGAACAGTGACAGAAGTTCACCCATGGAAGTGTTAGAAACAGTGAGGAACCTTATTGTTGAATTACAGATTTTTAAAGTAGAAAATGAAAAATTGAAAAAGGCACAACAGGAACAACAAGAGATAAATGAGGTCCTACTACATAGTATAGTGACCGAGAAAATCCCAAAAGACGATAATCATGAGGAAGAAGTCAGCAAAAGGGATTCCAAGAACTTAGGGCCAGAAACAGAAAAATGAGATAGTTCATCGGAAGGAACACCTTCAGCTGAAGAAAGAACTAAATCTGACAGGAAAAGAAAACAAGTAGACCACCTCGAAGGAGAATTTAAAAAGATTAAATCGGCTACCTTTGATGGAGAATTCAAGACAAGAGAGGAAGCTAAAGCATGGTTGTTGGACATCAAAAAATACTTTCAGATCTACAACTATTCCAACAACATGAAGGTCAGAATGGCCGTCTACAATTTGAAAGGGAGGGCTAGCATTTGGTGGTAGGACCTGAAATTGGCCAAGGGCCTAAAGGAAAAGAAGTTGGAATGGGTTGACTTTAAGAAGTATTTCAAGAAACAATACCTTTCAGAAAATTACTATGAGAAAGACAAAAGATTTCTACGAGTTACGACTTGGACAGATTACAATGGAGGACCTTATAAATAAATTTTTAGAACTGTTAAGGTTTGTACTGTACATCCGAGAGGATAAAGTAAAAATTCAGCGTTTTCTAAGCTACCTACCACAGTCCTACAAGGACATAATTGAATTTGACAACCCCAAATCCTTGAGCGAAGTATTTAGGAAAGCCCGAATGTGCTACGATCAATACAAATAGTGGGTGGAGTTTCCAAAAGCATGGAAATATAAGAAACAAGAGAGAATGAACCAGCAGAAGAAGGGTACCAACCAGCTCCTCATCGGAACACAACAATTTTTTTTTCGAGAAAGGACTTCCACTCCAACCATCCGAATACGCAAGGCAGTGGTAAACCAGTAAACCTAGGAATGAAGAAGTTTGGAGACCATCCCCGTGAGCCATTAAATTGTTGGGAGTGCAGAGAGTCTCACCTAAGGAGGAACTGTCCGCATTTGAGTTCAACAAATAGAACTGTTGTTCATAATCTGCAGGAAGCCTCGATAGTGGGAGATGTGGGCAAAAGCCTACATCAGATAAATGCAGCCATAGATGGTCGACAAGCTGACCACCGGTCCTCGGTGGTAGAAATTGAAGGTAAAATCAATGACACTCAAATTTTTGTTTTAATTGACCCCAGAGCTACGTTAAGTTATATTACACCTAATGTGGCCAAGTCAAACAAACTTAAGAAACTGAAGCACGTGAAATCATGGCTTGTACAATTAGCGACTGGTACTAAAAGAAAGGTAGTGGAGTTTGTTCTGGATTTTGAGTTCAGCTTAGATGGTCAAAGTGTAAAGATCGATTTGAACATCCTACCACTAGGATATTACGATATGATTATTGGGATGGACTGGTTGGAACGACACAAAGCAATATTAAATTGTTATACAAAGATGCTCAGCTATAAGGATGATTCTGATACTACCAGGACAACCCAAGGTATACAAAAACCGGTATCAGTCAGATAAATTTCAGCAATGCAACTAAAGAAATGTATGAGAAAGGGATGCCAAGTCTATGCCATCCAAGCGACGAATCTAGCAGAAAAGGAGGATAAGCCAAAGTTGGAAGGCTTTGCTATCCTACGCGATTTCAGACACATGTTTGTGGATGAGATACCAAAATTACCCCCTAGAAGGGAAATAGAATTTTCCATAGACTTGTTACCCGGTTCTTCCCCTATCTCAAAGGCGCCTTACCGGATGAGTCTACCTGAATTGACAGAATTAAAAATACAATTACAAGAATTGTTGGACAAAGAGTACATCAAACCGAGTGTCTCACCTTGGGGAGCACCAGTCCTCTTTGTGAAAAAGAAGGACGTTACTCTAAGATTATGTATCAATTATAGACAACTGAACAAAATGACTATTAAGAATAAATGCCCCTTACCAAGGATAAATGATCTGTTCGATCAAGTGGGGGGGGGACAAGATCTTTTCAAAGCTTGATTTACGATCCGCTTATCATCAAGTTCGGATAAAAAATGAGGACATAAACAAAACAACATTTCAGACAATATACAGACATTACGAGTTTGTAGTCATACCATTCAGACTCACTAACGCCCCAACCACTTTTATGTTCTTAATGAATAGTATTTTTAGTGAGTACTTGGACAAGTTCGTGGTAGTATTCATCGACGATATCCTAGTCTATTCAAAGACGGAGGAGGAACATGAGGAACACTTAAGAATAGTGCTGCAAACGTTAAGGAAGCACAAACTATATGCTAATTTCGACAAGTGTGACTTCTACCAGAAAGAGATACAATATCTTGGACATATAATTTCAGCAGAGGGCATTGCCATGGATTCAGAAAAGACAAAAGACATTAGGGAATGGCCGGTACTTAAATATGTAGCGGATATATGATCGTTCATGGGAATCACTGGATATTACTGCCGGTTTATAGAAGGGTTTTCCAAGATAGCCTACCCTATCACATCATTACAAAAGAAAGGAACTAGGTTTAACTGGTCAGAGAAATGTCAAGACAACTTCAATAAACTAAAGGAGTTATTGACAACGACACCGATATTGAAGGTAGCAGACCCAGATAAACACTTCACTGTATGTGTTGATGCAAGTAAGGAAGGACTAGGTGGTGTCCTAACCCAGGAAGGACACGTTATTTGCTATGAGTCCTGAAAATTGAAGGAAGACGAGAGGAATTGCATCACTCATGACTTGGAATTAGCAGCAGTAATACATGCCTTAAAGATGTGGCAACACTACATAATGGGCATAAGATTCCTATTATTAACGGACAATAGAGGGGTAAAATATATATTTAACCAACCAGATCTTAATGCAAGGCAAGCAAGGTGGTTAGCCTTCTTGAGAAAATTCGACTTCGAGGTTAGACATATCAAAGGAAAGGAAAATAAGGTAGCAGATGCTTTAAGTAGAAGAATCCATGGGTTATTTGAGATGAATGTTAGCAGGGCAGAAAGTGATCTGGAAGGAAGAATAAGGATGGCAGGTGTTGATGACGAGAACTATACTAAAATAAATACAAAAATACCGAACAATACTGTGAACTCAGATCTAAGTATCGACAAGAAGGGACTGTTATGGTTTAAAAACAGACTTTACATACTAGATTTCGCAGGGTTAAAATTGACAATCTTGGACGAAGTACATAAAAAGCCGTATTCTGGCCACCCAGGTTACTAGAAAATGATAGCAACACTGAGGAAACTATTTTTTGGCCTAACATGAAAGGAAAAACAACAAAATACTTGGCAAGGTGCCAAGATTGTCAGCAGGTTAAGGCCGAACACTAGCATCCAACTGACCTATTACAACCATTGCCAGTACCAGGTTACCAGAAAATGATAGCAACACTGAGGAAACTATTTTTTTGGCCTAACATGAAAGGAAAAACAACAAAATACTTGGCAAGGTGTCAAGATTGTCAGCAGGTTAAGGCTGAACACCAGCATCCAACCGACCTATTACAACCATTGCCAGTACCAGAATGTAAATGGGAGACTATATCACTCGACTTTATAACAGGTTTGCCAAAAACTCAGAAACAAAATGACTCTATCATGGCTGTTATCGATAAACTTAGTAAGTCTGCACACTTTATGCCTGTAAAGTCTACTTTTAAAGATATAAACATTGCTGAAATATTCATGAAAGAAATCTTTAGACTGCATGGTATTCCAAAAATGGTGATTTTAGATAGAGACGTAGAATTTACATCCGCCTTTTGGAAGGAATTGTTTGCAGGGCTCAATACCAACTTGAATTTCAGTACAAGTTATCACTCACAAACGGATGGATAGACCGAAAGGATGAACCAGATGATGGAAGATATGCTTCGCATGTATGTAAGGACAAAACTGAACAAGTGGAAAGACTATCTGCACTTGGTAGAATTTGCATACAACAATGGGTATCAAACTTCGGCTAAGTTAAGCCCTTTTGAAATATTGTACGACAGAAAATGTACGACTCCAATTTGCTGGGATAACCCGATTGACAGACTCATGGTTGGACCCGAAATGCTCCAAGAAATGGAGAACATGGTTAAAAAGGTACAACAAAACTTGAAAGAAGCACAGGACAAACAAAAAAGCTATGCAGATAAAAAAAGAAGACACGTGGATTTTCAAACAGGAGACCATGTTTATTTAAAAGTCAAAGCCCGAAAAATCTCGTTTAAGTTAGGGAACTATGCCAAGTTGGCAGCCAGGTTTTGTGGGCCCTTTGAGATACTAGCTCGAATTGGACCCATAGCATGCCAACTTGCACTTCCAGCTAATCTAAGAATTCATAATGTATTTCATGTTTCATTACTGAAAAAGTATATTCATGACCCTACTCATATGATTGATTAGAACTTGGTGCAGGTGGAACCTTAAGGCGAGTTCTAGGTAGAACCCTTGCGCATTCTAGACCAGAGAGAAATAGCACTTCGGAACAGAGTCGTCGCTCAGGTAAAGGTGCAATGGAAGCACTTTAGTCCCGATGAGGCCACTTGGGAATTGGAGGGAGATTTGTGGAAATCTCTTCCAATCCTGTTCCAGGAAAGGAATGAACACTAAGGACAGTGTTTTATTTAAGGGGGCAAGGATGTGACATCCCAAAAATATGTTGGAAATATGGCTACAGCAGAGATGACGCAGATGATCAAGGTTGTCATTGATGGCAATCGATTGTGTATGGAGAACAGATGCAGGAACGCAGAGGCTGAAACACAGAAGCAGCAGAGATGATGCGAAGCAGCAGAGATGACGCAGACGGTCAAGGTTGTCATTGATGGCAATCGGTTGGCTTATGGAACACGCACAAGAGATGCTGGAACACAGAAGCTAGAACGCAAATGCTGGAACACATTTATGCTGAATCTCAGATGTTGAAACGTAGATGCTGAAACACAAATGCTGGATCACAGATGCTGAAACGCAGAGGCTGAAACACAGAAGCAGTAGAGATGATGCGAAGCAGCAGAGATGACGCATACGGTCAAGATTGTCATTGATGGCAATCGGTTGGCTTATGGAACACGCACAAGAGATGCTGGAACACAAAAGCTAGAACGCAAATGCTGAAACACAAATGCTGAATCTCAGATGTTGAAACGTAGATGCTGAAACACAAATGCTGAATCACAGATGCTAAAACGTAGATGCTGAAACACAAATGCTGGATCACAGATGCTGAAAAGTAGATGCTGGAACACAGCGTTGCATGAGGTGGCATGCGTAGAGGAGGCAGAGTAAAGAGACAGTTCAGAAAATCAGGGAGAATGCTGGCATGCGAAAAGCAGAAGAACAAATAAACGAAAAGGGCAACTGCGGTTGGAGTTA
>ML791177.1:428258-456148 GCA_009831015.1 Picea engelmannii
AGGTTGTAGCCTCTATGAGTTGGTGCTCATAAAAGATGAGATGTAACGAAGTTGAAGCTTGCTGAACATCTTAAGAAGAGGAGGTTTTTTCCCTGGTTGGGTTTCCTCTTGAAAAATCTGTGTCTCGTACTTGTGAATGAATGATGTGTGTGATTGCTGTTCGTTATACTATCTGCTTTATGTTTATAACTCTAGATTTCACAGTAAAGACTCACTGCCACTAAGATTAATGATTCAAAGTTAAAAAATGAGAGTAAATGGTTAATAATCTACACTAACTAATTCACCCCCCCCCTCTCAGTTAGTTCATACCTGTAACAAAATAAAGGAATTGGACAAAATAATTTAGAATCTAAAAGTGCTGGAAATTTATTTCCGTTTTTAGTAAATTCTAAAATTGGAAATTTTTTGCCATTTATGGCAATTTCGAATTCCGAATTTTATAATTGTAATAAATGATATGACTATTGGGTAGAGATCTGATTTGTCCCAACTAGCTACTTGACTATGACACTTGTATGAAAAAGGAAAAATAGAATATTTTATATTGATTGCAGGAGGACAAACGGAGCAACCATGTTGAATTTAGCTGACCATGACTCCATGAGTGGGGAACACATTGGAATTAACTCTGGGCTGATTGTTACAAGTGGAAAATCAATGATTTGGCCAATAGTAGCCCCTGAAAATCAGGGATTTAGAAAGTTGCGAAAATTCCCCAAGAGAGGGAAAAACTCCTAGGCAAACTAATAAAAGAGCATATGTGAGGAGGCAGGACGCTGCCAAGTATGTTGGTGAAAGAAGACTACAAAAATTTTGTTCTTGCGATTATGAGCACTATTGTGTGAGTGTGAGGCAAGGGAGATACTGCTAGAATTCAAAGGACATTGCTAGAGAGGAGAGTTCAATTCACCCTCATGGACTCATGGTCATGCTAGGGGGTGAATCGGGGAAGTAGATTGGCTGCCTTGTTCTATGGTTGGGAGGAATGCGGCTTCTCCCTTCGTCTTCCCGTAAATATGGTTCATATATGTAACTCTACCTTGTTCTAGTCAAATGATTATGTATTGAAATTTGTTTTACTTCTATGTATGATTTTGTTTCTGGTCGAATGCTGTGGGAAAGATCTACCATTTTACTTCATAATGATTGGCTAGAAATAGACATTTTTATTTAGATATAATGCTGGGTAATTACTAAGAATCTTGGAATGTACCAAATAATGAAACAAATTATGTAATAGTTACAAACCCCATAACAAATTGTTTTGTTTTAGTTTTCCTATGAATGCTTCTAATAAACATTGAGCAGTTTCAAATGAGCATACCATTCATAATCCAACAAGTATACTCTACAACCGTGAAGTACTAATCGACAAACATATAAACCGGTATAGTTATTGAATCGATATATATATATAGTGTAATGGACATTCTGCGATAGAGGAGGAATGACATTAGAGTAAACTGTCCACACCAGAATCCTGTAGCATTAAGTGGTTAGATAGCCTTATAGGAGGAAAATTTTATTCCAAGAAAAGGAAAACTCCTCGGACCCCATTACAGGAAGGCTATATAGATATATACATATATAATTCAAGATAGATACGAGAGTAAGGGGAGACCCTGTTAAACAATTGTTTACCCACAGTTAAACCACAAGTTCTATCGCAATGACCATGCTGTTTTTTTCATGTGAGCAGACCCAAAGAGGTTTAGTCAATATAGGTAATAGAAACAGAAGGTAAAGGATTGCATGATACATAAACCCAAATTAGTCCTGTAGAGACTTATTTAATAATGGTAATAGAAACAGAAGGTAATAACGCACGAATTGCAAATGAATAATGATGCCATCGAACCTTCTGGTGTATAGATATATAAGGACTTATACTATAAGTGATAATAGAAACAAAAGGTAAATAGTACATGATGAGTAGATCCAAAACTGAATTGAAGCTATCTATTTCACTGGTGAGCAGTCCGTTAAGGACTTATTCAACAATGATAAATAACACAGAAGGTAAACAGTACACGATGCGTAAATCCAAACTAATAATGAAGCTATATAATTCATTGGTAAGCAGACTGTTAAGGGTTATTCAACAATGATAACTTAAAACAAAAGGTAAATAACTTGTGATGCGTAAACTTGAAACTAGTTAATACATCAATTTGAGCATAAAAGAAATCTGGGAATCATCACCCATTTTATTTCTGGGAAAGAACAAAACCCTTGGGTGTAATAATTATGCAAGGCCGATTCGTTTTGGGAAAAGAGTTTATACATCCAATAATAAGATTCAATTATGGAAACAAAAATAACTATAATAGCCAGGACATAAATTAGAATCTATAGTACCAAATCCATCCTCGAATTATATAGAGGAGAGTACTTCAGAATCCCAAATCCACAATAGATTTAACACGCATTATATAATGAGCACTGTATTTTGAAAAAATGACTGTCTATTTATCAAAGTCCAACCAGGTGCAAGCTGTGCGGTGGCTTTATATACCGAAATCATTTTATACAATTTAGGGCGTACCCCGTATCAACTACCACAGAACTTGGAATTTACTTCTCAAACTTTAAGAACGGAACAGAGCTTGGACCAGCGGGGTTTGAAATCTCAAAAATAACATAGACACTGTGTAGGAACCCGAATACCTTTTGATAGAGTGAGGAGGGCATCCCCATGCTTCGGCATGCTCGCACCTGCAGAAAATTAACGAGAAGCATTAAAACATAACCAAACAGGATAATATGTTTAAGTTACAGAACAAAAAGTAACTAGAAAAGGGGGCCCGTTGAATACTTAACTGAAGCAGAGGATTTATGCCTTCTACCATCATGCTACACTGCCCGAACCGAAAGGGGAAGGGGAGTTCATGCCTCCTTGATGGGTACCCTCGCACATCCAGGGTCCCATCATTAATAATAGATACCAATGCATAATCCAAAGGGTTATTACAGGAATAACAGAAAGAATAGAAGGCGTAAAAATGAGCATGGTAAATATAAAACCTTTAACTATTCAACATAAATAGAAGAGATTAAACTCATTCAACCATTGGAAAAACTTCGCTTCTAAATCAATCATACTAGCGAACACTATAGTCAAACACAAAAGATCATTGACGCACCAAAGAACTATCCAACGGAGGAGACCAGGAAACAATAACAAGGGTTTAACCAAATAAGCTCTCGACTTTCATAACAGATGTTTTGATACGAGTAATGGCTCGGTCCCGACAGTATGAATGGTGCAGTAATAGGGATAAAATGGGATAGGAACCAAACCCTTACCAATAGAACCCGAATCCTTTCTATCACAACACCTTGGAAGTAAGACGAGGATATTATCAAAGAACAGAGGTGTGCACAAACGCACAGACAAGGCAAAATGATTTTAAAGTGTAAATAAAAGGATAGCCAAAGGTAAACTTACCACATAGAGCTCCTATCGAGAAGTGCCACCTAGAATCTCCACACACCTAGCACAGGGACTGGAACCGTGAACTTCTGGCAACGATGTTTGAGCCAACAAAGGAATGGTCCGCGACATTTTCTATCCTTCATAAAAACCTTAACCAGGGTGCGAACGGAATGGTCTGAGATAGTGGTTCCTCTTCCACCCAAACCAAAAACCTGAATGAGAGTGAAGAGCATGGGAGTAACCTCCAAATGAAGAAAAGAGGAGGAGGTGTTCATACTTAGACCATGTGATTATAGGGTAGGTGTCGACGTCTCCTTTGGGCATGCCATTCGAGCTCTGTGTCGAGTAGACATTTTTCCCAAGTGATTTAAATGTGCAGACAGGCCTTTAAGACACAGTTCCTTCCACCTGTATTTGTAGCCAAGAGCATTGATGGCGAGGCAACCAGATGAATGTCTCACTACACCGTTACATGTCGAATCCAACTACCTTGCATTAAACACCAAGGTTGTTAGCCTTGTCGTTACCTAACGAGTGATGTGTATACGATCATAACCATAATCTCCAAAGGATTAACCCTTTGCACACTTTAGATTCAAGGTGTAAGTTTAGTGGCCAAAGTTAATCCACTATACCTATGTTTTTTACGAATAGGGTTAAGTTCTCCTTGTAGATTTTATAATGTTACTTACATATATCTGATTGAACTTCTTAAGGCCTGACACCTCTAACCTCGCAATATAGGATAGCGAGACTCTAAGTAGTTACATCTACATGTCTTAGAGTGGCTTAGGAATAAGATAGTGGATAGTATTAAGTTGCCATGAGACGAATGGTCCCTAGTTATGGACATTTTGTCGTATGCAACACTTTACCGGAAAAGGAAGTGACAACTTTATTCTAAATTGGATAGAGGAGCAAAAGAAATAAGACTGATGCACCTTAGGATAAACAAGTGACTGAAAGGCCTCAAGGACACAAAACCAACTCAATGTTCCCAATTTTTTTTATTTTTTTTTTATGTAAATTTTGAGGTACATTACATATGATACCTTGCTAATCAGACTCACATTAGGAGTAAAGGGGTCATGCGAGACAACCAGAGACATTGAGGGAAAGGTGTGGCAACAAACCTGCCACAACCTACTAGCACTCCTGTCGTGGCTTGAATTGTAGGTTAAGGATTACCTAGTTTGAGAGATCCATGATGCCATGACGGTAGACTGTGTCACTCACTCACAATGATTCTACGGGGCGCATAATAAGAGAGGGACATTATTCCTTAGAGGCCCTTAGTCTTGGACAAGGTCACCCAAAAGAGTATTGACTACAGGGGTTTGATGTCTACCAAAATCAGTCAAAAGGCGAGTGGCACCCTTGGAGCACATAGTGCATCTTGAAGGGCACACCGCGAAAATAAAACAAGAATCCAAGGAAGCGACACCCTTGGAGCACGTAGTGCGTCTTGAAGGGAACGTCGCACAAATAAAACAGGAATGCAAGCAAGTGACACCCTTGGAGAATGTAGTGTGTCTTGAAGGGCACACTGCGATTTTAACTCTGGTAAGTTTATATAGCTAGTTCCTAGAAAACTATGCCTCCTTAGGACCTGGTCAGCCTTAACATGAATGATGGTATGATTAAAGTTTAATAACTAATTTTTCCCTTAAAATCTGTCGCCAAGCCTAGTGAATTTAAAACCTAGGTCTAAGTAGAACATGTGAACCAAAAAAAAAAGAAACTAAATCGACATATAACAATAAAAGCCTAAAAAAAATTCAAACATTAATAATTAAATTAAAATTTTAATGAAGGATTAAATTATTAAAAGGGTAAATTGTTGTTTATTTCTAAACTTGCTAATTATGAACTTAGATAAAAAGGGGAACTTAAAGAAAAGGGGAAACTTAAATAAAAAGGGGAATGTCTAACATAGTAGGGAATCTAGTCTTTGGAACCTTCTAATTGTGAACTCAACTGGGTTTTAAGAAGGGCGTAAGTCATTTAAGAGTTTTAAGGGAATAAAGGAACACCGATGAGCGTTTTTAGGAATTATTTTAGGTGGTTGAGAAAAATAGACAAATTTAATTAATTGATTTTCTGGTGCAACTAAGGGATCATGTGACATGTGTATGGGGGAGGTTTATCCTAACTAAAATTTTAATAAAAAGAATCTAATGAGGGTTTGGGAAAGTAATCACTAAGAAAACTCTATAAAAAGGATGTCAGAGGAGGAGTTGTGGATGGGTGAAATCGACCGTCCGTCAACTGAGAGAGTGGAACCGGTCCGGGGTTGTCTAATAACCCAATCCATTTGGGATGAACCACCCTGATGGGTTTAACGACTCCGTTAGCCGATCTAAGGTCCTAAGAAAAAAAAAAGAAAAATAATCTGAACTAACTAATCTAACTAAAACTAAATAAAACAAACTAACTAATCTAACTAACTATATATATACAATCTACTAATTACTACTATACTAAATCTAACTAATTAACTAACTAACTACTAACTGAAATATAACTTATTCACAAAATGTACAGTATCTACAATTTATAGATTTAAATAAAACCTGAAAAACTCATTTGCATTCTGCCCTAAGACAGTAAAAGATATTTTTTGATGATTTTATAATTTTATAAACAATAAATAAAACAGAAAGTAACTAAACTAAACTACTAATATATTAATTCTAATTACTAATCTAAACTAAAACATATATCTAACTAAACTACTAATAAATATACTAAACAAATAAACAACAAACTGACCTGGAAACGCTCCAGATTTGTCCTGGGTATGATGACTTTTTAGCAGATCGGAGGAAGGAAACTCGCACCGAATAATCCAGAAGCTTCTCGTAAACGATAGTTGCGATGCTCTTCAAGTTTGTTTACAGGACAAACAAGACAAAAAAAAAATAACAACAATCTTATAATTTATAAATCTCTACAATTAGATAAACCTGTATGTAAAGACTTATACATGATAGTTCAATTGATGAAGAAGAGAAATCTGTCATTCATAAACTGAACTAAGTAATTGTTGTATTATTTAAATAAGTGAAAGAAATCAAGCATGTATCACATTAACTCAATCATATCATTCTGCAAAGGACTATGATAGATAAAGTAGTCACTAATCAGATGCAAATAGATAAGCATAAACATGAAACAAAATATTGATATTATGAAAAGCAAAAGATGTAGCAGAACATCAACTTCTGTCTCAGTTTGTATTAGAATTCGATAGCCTAGTTCTCCCACAAGTGAGGATGATCCTTATTACAAAAAATAATAAGTATTTATAAGTTTTTCCACAGGGTAAAAACTCCCTGTGGAAGTTATCAAACAATTTACATAATATCTGGGAGGATCTCCCAAGTTCAACTAAACTAGGAAACTAAAATAAAAGTAAAACATCCAAATATCCTCTAAACTGTCCATCCAATCCCAAGAAATTCGAATTCACCTGAAAAGGGTAAAAAATAAACAAGTTAGAAGGATCTTTTATTAACAAAATGATAAAAATCTAATTCTATAGACTAGCTACAGAATCATGCGATTATGTAGCTAGTCTAAATAAGATACAGAATCAACATTAAAATTAATCAAAAATCTTTTAAAGAATTCCATTTAATTGACATCCAATAATTATTTGAAAATGAATCATAAATTGAAATCGTTATTCCATGAAATCAAACAGGATCCAAATTAATTAAATGACTACAGAGACAGGCATACTCTATTTTGTTTTTGTTACCACAAAATCGGGTCAACAGAACCATAATCGAACAACAATGCAATCGTTTCGCAACGAATCGGATTCAACAGTTGTGAAATCGTTTTGATATCAATTGAAACGATTATAATCTAACAAATCGTAAGTAATTGTTAAACTGCCTTACCAAGAGGAGATATGATCGCAACCAAACAAGATCGTATACAATTCGTTGCAACTGCATTAACAAAGCAAACGACTCATACCACGAGTGGATTAACCAAAAACTGGAGCGCAAATCTATTCAAGCAAAATCATAACCGGATCAATCAGTTGGTAACAGAGTTTGGTTGATCGTTTGCTATTGCGAATCGAACAAACAAGATTGATTAACTTTGATCGAAATCGTTACAATCAAAACGAATTATAATCGGATTTGACCAATTCGTTTTACGAATTCAAAATCAAACAGAGCAACAAATACAATCCGAATTTAACTCATAAAACAATCCTGCCAACTCATAGTAAGAGTGAATCGAACATCTAAGGTTTTGACATAGTGATTACGAATCAAAATCGTTCCACGATTTGGGCGCGAATATCGTTTGCACAGGCTTTTCATGAAAACATTGTTTCCGAAAAAACAGAGTGGTTCTTTCCACATTAAAATCGAACAGAGTTGAATTTCATTTTTGAAAATTATATGACAGAGCATATCGTAATCAACAAACTTATTGAAATTCGTTCCCAGCATATGAATCATAACAAAATTAAATACAAACACGATCGCATTCTAAGTTGAGTATGAAAAATCAAAACGAATTGAATTGAAAGAAAAGCAACCATTTTGTTAACTCAATCAGGCAAACCAACCAATCAAATCCAAACGAAAACCACTTAAATCCAATAAAAATCTATCGATCTCTATACTGGGAATGATCAAATCATATATCAAATCAAAATTTCTTTTTATTCAAAGCAAAACTATATATAGGATGCATACATTATAACCAAGCTATTCAAAATTTAAACAGAGCTATTCGAAAACAAAATTCAAATCATTAAATCAACCTGTTCACTCACAGAACTAAAACAATTTTAAAATCCATACCTGTGTGGCGACGAGACGGCTTGATCATGCCAATTTGGAGTTGATAACTGTCGTAGCCGATTCAACATTTTTGAAAAGGATCGAGCCTGTTGTCTTCTGTTTCTTATCAGCTGCTTGTAGTTGGTCTCGTTGATTGGTCAATACCTCAATTCGACTTTCCAGTGATTGGATTTTCGATTGGAGTATGGGAACATCAATGTAATAACGTTCCAACCATAAATCGCATTGGTCACAGGAAGACTATGTGGGGTTTGAAAGAGCAGGCGAGGGTTTGATCACATGACTGAGGGTTTCATTAGGTAACTTAATACCAGGGTAGCTGGGGTCATTTCTTAGGCAAGGGGGAATATTCGACACGAAATCGTAAGGTGGCTCGGGACATAAACCCTGCGAGTAAGGGTACTCGCTGGCTAGAAAGCGTTCAACAATAGAATCGAAATCCTCACTTAGGACGATAGGGTTCGAATCAACAGAGGGTTTGGGTTTATTCCTTTCCATTCTCAAAATGAGTCGGGCATTCCTCTTCCCTTTGGCATTAGCAGTAAGGTTTGCCTTCAGCTTTTTTCTCATAGGCTTTTCAATAGTCTTGTCCTTGTCAGTTATAGCATTGGGTAAGTCAAGCTTAGGGTGAGCCGAGGGTTTAGGCAGTAGGATATGTAAGGGTACAGGTGACTCAGCCTTGGTTTCAATTACCACAGGCTTGTCAACAGGGACAAGGTTTATATCCTCGAAACCATTATGAGCGACGAAGTCTCTCCAGTTATCACCATGCAAACTCAAATGATAAACAACGATAAAATTTATAAGCCCATGATGGAACAGGATATTGTCAGCCTTCTTCATTTTAAATATTTTTGACATCTTATATAAGCTGCGTTGAAAGTAGAAAGGCATGTTTAAAGGATACCCTATAAAAATCATCAACAAACGTAGGTAGTAGAGAAACACGAGTCCGTATCGACCTTCACAGGTCACAAACTGCTTGACTAGCATTAATAGGTCGTGCCATCGTTGTTTAAGCATAGATATGAGCATACCTCTGTCACACGAGGTGACTTTGCGCAAGAGGAACAATAGTGTCCATGGCACCTCCTCGACCTTACAATTCTTGAACCAACGTTGTCCCAAGGATGGTAACCTTGTAGCAGAGCTGATAAAATTTTCATTGATCTCCAACTGTATATCACCCACCCTGGCTCTACAGCCATCGAAAGACATGGAAAACTGTCGTGCTACACAGAGATTAAAACCCTCAAATCGTTGCACAAAGGTGAGCCATCCCTTTTCCTCCAAATCTTTGCGGGCATTGTCAAACATTAATAGGGCCTGGTTGTTGTTTGGATCAATTCGCATGACTGGTGCCATGGAGCTGAGCACATGGTAAGATGAGGGTTTGGATCGAAACCACACACAGGAGCAGAACTACCCGAGCTAACGGAGGTAAGCGGGGAATAAGGGATAGGCATAAATGCCAACATGCGAAGGTGGTGGAGTTATTCACTGGCCATGCATAACAATTATTGCCACAGTACAACCGTCGATTTACATAGTAGTTCAACCCATCATAGTAGTTCAACGATCGTGTGAATTAGCCGACCAATAAAACACATAGTGAGTGTATAAACTAACGCGCCAAATCAACGTTATGCCAATGTTTTTAACCATTAATATTCAAATTAACACCAATACCAAACTCAACTATGCGCCAATGCATCAACTCATATAATCAATAGTTTAACCAATGCGCCAATGGATACATATAACCAACCAACCAATAGTTATGAAAACATAGTCGTAGCCGTCATATTAAAGATATATATGAAAGGTTTAACCAAACACCCATGTATCTTATGAAACCAAAGGTCAAATAGTTCAAACAACATATAAATCCGTATG
Organism: Picea engelmannii; assembly: GCA_009831015.1. Taxonomy (NCBI): domain Eukaryota; kingdom Viridiplantae; phylum Streptophyta; class Pinopsida; order Pinales; family Pinaceae; genus Picea; species Picea engelmannii. Next base: position 438,426 of record ML791177.1, read on the forward strand.
TCAATGCATTACAAACTCAATGAAACCAAGTCACAATCAATCGAAGTATGAGTACCGATCAAAGGATGTTGTCAGCTGCATAACGATAAGCGAAATGTAAGTGTAAATAGGCATACTGACAAGAAAGATAACGACAGTTCGAATAGTGATTTCAATGCGACTTCAGAAGACTAATGTTTTCACACTTACAGTCGTGAAAACAAAACGAAAATAAGTGCGTAAAAAGACGCAAAGAATAAAAGTGTCGTTTATTTGAAAAATTGCGACGAAAAATTTGATGTTTGCAAAACATTGGTGTAGGCAGCTTATAAGACAATGGAAAAAATGAATTGGATGCTTACAATGGAGACACACTGGAAGAAGCAGTTATCTCTGTCAAAATAAATGAATTCATATTAAGACAGTAAATATAATTCCAACTCAAAAGTAACAAAAAGAAAATTGTATAAGCATCATCATCAACCAATTATTTCCAGTAGTGTTTTAAAAGATGAAAACAGATAACAATCTTAAGATCAGCAAGTCACGATGTTAAAGATAAAATCTTCAATACTATTGGCATAGCCACTGCAGCTAGCAGGCATCCATAGCCTTGAAAGGGTTTCCATTTAACCCACTCTGACATCTGTATCCTGCTAAGAAGTTCTGGATCAGAATAAAGGACATTAAAGAGGTTTCTTCTTCTTTTTTTTTCTTTTTTTTTTTATTTTTTTTTATTTTTTATTGGAAAATTTTCATATACCCGACATTGCTTCGCTGCCAGCGGGCCTATTCAGTACCACGACGAAGTTGCCTTGGCGCCATGCATGCATTTACCCGCTGCCAGCAGACCTGTTCAGTATCTCGGCGGGTTTACAAGCACTTCCCATAGCTCTTATTAATAATTTATTTTGTTTTGTTTTTTCATAGATATATATTTGAGCGGGGTGACGCTGAAAATCATGATTCTTTAACATATTTTTTTAGACCTCATCAGAATTTTTTAGACTGTCCTTTATTTAAATCCAGAAATGTTTTATTTGCAAAAACAACTTCCTAAGACAGGGAGACATCTTCTGAGTCATTCCTTTACGGAAAAGGGACTGTGTAAAAATATAATGGATGATCATGATGAACTTTACTTAGAGATCGAAATCTGTAAAATTCTTTCCAACATAGATTTTTCCAACACAGATATAAATTTCAGAAATATACCATTGATGTTTGTACAAATTTTTCAGAAGTTATTTCAGCGAAGGAAATTTCTTTTGTCTTTGTCTGAATATCTTAGCATACAGGTCCGTGTATTTCAAAAACACAAACTGAAAAATTCAAATCAAAATAAAAAACAGAAAGCAAAAGAAAAAAAAACAAACCAAAGCATAATATGTACATAAAATACAAAGGTTGTAATCAAGCAAAGTATCTTTTCAGGGCTTGGCCATTCACCGGATAGGTGTCAAGCTTCCCTTCAAGATTCTGCAATCGAAAAGACCTGGGACCCAACTTTTCAGCAATTAAAAACGGTCCAAGCCACAGATTTTGAAATTTCATGTGTTCTCCCTTTCCTTCGTGTGGTTTGTCCCACTTCAAGACGAGATCACCTACTTCAAAATTCCTATCAGAAGCAGAATTAGAATTGAACCAGCTTTTAACCAATTGTTGATGTTGATCTAACTTATGCTTAGCTTGGGCTCTTACCTCTTCTAGCTTCATCAAAGCGTTAATCTGGTTTTCTAGAGGGGGACAATCTTCTTCTTGAACTTTTTCTGACAACTGAAGTGAAGGAAGAAGAATGTGAGGTGGCAGAATTGTCTCTCTACCATAAGCGAGAAAAAAGGGGGAGTTACCTATAGAATCTTTTGGCGTAACCCTATCAGCCCATAATGCGTTAAGCAGTGCATTGTGCCAATTCTTGTGATTTTCAACCACCGTTCTCTTGATTATTTTGATCAAGTTCTTGTTTGTTGATTCTGCCAGTCCGTTGCCCTGGGGGTAGTAACTAGAAGAATACTTCAACTTAATTCCCTTTTCCAAAGTGAACTCGGTCATCTCAAGAGAGGAAAAGTAAGAAGCATTATCGAAAACTAAACAGTCAGGGATACCGAAACGAGTGATGATATTCGAATTTAGAAAGGCAATGACCTGACTGGTGTTGACAGTTCTTAGTGCAGCAGCTTCAGACCATCGTGTAAAGTAATCTGTGGCTGTCACAATAAACTTGTGTTGTTGTGAGGACGGGGGGTTGATAGGACCTATGATATCAAGGCCCCATTGCTGGAAAGGAGAATCTACTGTAACGGGCTGCAAAGGAAAGGTTGGTTTTTGCAACCGCCCTGATGCTTTGTGACAGGTTATACATTTTTGACACAAGGCATGGGCGTCTCTAAAAAGCATGGACCAGTAATAACCGGCTCGTAAAACATTACGAGCAGTGGTGTCGCCACCAAAATGGCCACCAGCTTCTCCTGCATGCAACTCAAGCAAGACCTTCTCTGCTTCATCTTTTTCAAGACAACGCATCAGTACGTGGTCAAAACTTTGACGAAATAGGATACCATTAACCAGATGAAAGGACGCAGATTTTAATCTCAATGCTCTTCTCTTAGCGGGATCTAAGTGACGGGGGGCTGACCCATGTTCAAGATAGAATCTAATATCGTCGTACCAAGGACTAACAAGGTTTTGCGCACAACAGATTAGACTTTTTTCGCTTTGTCCTAGGTTTGGCGTATCGCTCTCTTCTTGCTATCCTGACTCCGAATCAACAACCAACTTACATAACCCTTGGCCTCTCACAATTTGAGCTGGGGTGATTTCTAAGTCATACTCCTGCAAAGAAGTGACCCAGTTGGCTCTCTTTTCTCCTAGTTCCTTCTGCACTAACAGGTTCCGTATGGCTGGGTAAGGGACAATGACTTTCGTCCTTGACTTCAAAAGATAGGACCGGAAATGATTAACTACTTTGAAAAAAACGTAGGCTTGTCGATCAACCGTTGGGTAATTAAGTTCAGCGCCTTTGAAAGAGGAGCTCATAAAGGTGATGGGTACTTCATTGTTTTCAACATTCTTTTGGGTTAGGACGGCGGCACAGGAACGGTCAGAAGCAAAAATATAGAGTGTAAAGTATTGAGCAAAATTTGGGCTCATGAGAGACGGAGCGTCTATTATGGCCTTCTTTATCGCATTAAAATCTTGGTTTTCCAGGGGTCCCCAGTGATATTGGGTGTCTTTCTTAATCGAGTTCTGTAAAGGCATGACCATTTCGGAGAAGCTAGGGACAAATCTTCTCACGAAGTTAATCTGGCCTAAGAAAGACTGCATAGACTTTTTGGATGTAGGAGGGGGAAGTTTTGCGATGACTTGAGTCCTTTCGGGGTCAATAATCATCCCTTCACTAGACACAATGAATCCTAGGAGTTTGCCCTGTTCTACTGCAAAGATGGACATTTTGGGGTTCAAGGAGATGTCGTATTTACGACATCGCAGTAGGACAGCTCGTAAGTGAGCTAGATGATCGTTTTTGTTCTTAGAAAATACAATCACATCATCCAAGTAAACTACAACGGACTGATTGATTAAGCCTCGGAAAGAAATATCCATTGCTCTCTGAAAGGTAGCACCAACATTAATCAATCCAAAAGGCATTTTGCGATAAGCATAAGTGCCCCACGGAGTACGAAAGGTAGTTTTTAGTTGGTCTGGCAGGGACATCAGGACTTGGTTGTATCTAGAGAAACCATCTAGTAAGGATAGCTTCTCAGAACCATATACCTGTTGAAGGATTTGTTCCATAGGTGGGACAGGATAATTATCTTTATCAGACGCTCTATTGAGGCTTCAGAAATCGACACAGAGTCGGATTTCCCCATTTTTCTTCCAGACTGGGACGAGGTTAGAAAGCCATTGAGTGTGCCTAACAGGAAAAATTATTTTAGCATTAAGGAGCTTGGTCAATTCCTTTTGAACGGTCGGTTCTAGTTTACGGTGCATCTTCCTCAGTTTTTTTTGGAAAGGTAAGGTTTGGGGCTTCATCGGAATAACATGTTGTATGATATTAGGGTCGAAAGTTTTAAGATCATCATACGTCCATGCAAAGACATATTTAAATTCTTTAAATAATTTAATGAATGCAGATTTTTCTTGTCGAGAACATCCCAAGCCTAAGTTAATGCACTGAGGATTTTCATTAGTTCCTAAGTTCATTTTTTCATAAGATAACGAGGAACTATTGGTTTTACAATTGACCGTCTTTTTAAATTTATCTTGAAAATCATAAAAATTCTCTAATCTAACTATAGATTTTGGGATCGAGTTTACCATATCCGATAGAGCTTCAGTATTTTTCGGATCAGGGATTACCGTAAATTCATGCAAATTGTCGTCGTGCATGCGTTCATCTATCACCGCGCCTTGAAAGGTTTCTTCCATGTGCAAAAATTTGATAATATGCTGATCATCGTCAAATACTCTCCAGTTCGTAATGTTGTCGGGAATGGATGGCCGAAATAGTAGCTCAATAGAGAATGCGTCTGGGGACAAGCCTTCTGCAGGAAGAAGTTTAGAAGCTACATTAGCTAATAAATCTGCTTCAGAGTTATTCAACCTAGGAATGGAATTTATATTGAAAGTGAAAAATTTACTCATTAAGTTCCATACCTTAGACTGGTAGCTTTTGAGATGCGGAGAAAAACAATGGATAGAATCTCTTACCTGTCTAACCACTATTTCAGAGTCGCCAAAAATGGTTAAATTTTGAATGTTCATGTCCAAATCTTTTCTGAGACCTTACAGTAAAGCCTCATATTCTGCAGTATTGTTAGTACATTCAAATTCCAACCTACATGCTATCAATGTTTTGTTACCTGCCGGATCGATAATGACGTAGCCTGCTCTAGCTCCTTCTTTGGACTTTGATCCATCGAAATACAAAGACCAAATTTGATTTGCATCGGGTACATGGGATCATTGCGTGGAGGCTGTTGGCTGCATATATGCTAAAATCTCGGACTTTTGTTCTGGATTGGTGGTAGGTGAAGCCTCGGCCATGAAGTTGCCGAAGAAGGTGTCTATTCCTTGTACTTCAGGTGAATCAACAGGAGGTGTGTATGGTTCATTGGGATCATTCAAATCAGTGATCGTGAACTTAAGGTAGCGCTCATGATTTACTCTGATTTTATTAGGCTTTCTGTTCTCTGGAAGCCATAGATGGGACCAATCTGTTGCGAAATAACCATGTAGCTTCTCCGACCAGTCCCTTCTTAGAAACATACCATACACTTCCGGAATATCCACAACAATTATATCAATAACTTGATGAACCTTGGAGTTAGACGATAATCTAATAAGCACATTCTTTAGTTCGCCTAAAACATTGACATTTGTCCGATCAAGTTGTATGATTTTTAAAGTCGATGGTTCAACTTCAGCGTTAATTTTCTAGCATACAGACTAGGGCATCACATTGGATGACGCCCCTGAGTCTATCATACAATTATGCACATTTCTGTTAAAAATCTCGAAAGTTAATAGGAAATGAGGTACATTCTTGCGAGTACTAAGAGTAGTAGCTTGTGACTTTTTACTCGCAGTTTCTAAACTTACTTTATCTACATTATCTACATTATTTGCATTACTTACAGGAAGGCTTCCTTTATCTTGAGGATCAGGACTGTTTTTAGCGGAAGTCTTCTGGGGAGTTTTACTTTGCACAACCTTATTACCATTACCATTCTTGTTGTTTTCTGAAATATTTTGCAACATTTTTTGTAACAAAAACAAAAACTTCAATAACTCATAAATAGAAATGTTAGCCCTTAACTTTTTAAGATCTTCTACAACATCATAATCTAAGTTGGGGTTAAGATTACTCTGTTTAGGTTCAGCTGATTTAGATTGCTTTGGAGGCGCAATTGTAGTGTTTTCGGAAGAAGGTTTATTTATAGTCTTACTCCTAGTGTTATAAGGGTGAACTGTCTCGAAGTTGGCTTGGAAGATGCTATCCGAGAAGTGTCCAAAAATGTTCGGGGAAGACTCTTCTTCTTGAACTGTCTCTTGTTCAACTACCTCCTCAGGAATCTCAGGAGGCATCAAGTTATCCTGGGCTTCTAGAATTGTTTGAAGGGCACATTGCAAACTTTCTAGATTTAGGCCTTCGGTGGTTGGGTTAGGTCGGTTGGTAGGAAAAGGCTTTCGGAAAGGAGGTTTGTAGGGCCCTTTACTCGAGGAAGCTTCTTCGGTTGACCTTTTTAAGTCTATAACTTGATTTGACAGTTTTTGAACAACCTTGGTTAGGTTTTCCAAATTAGAGCTTTCAGGTTGTGTTTTACTTTGAGTGGGTCTGGGGAGTATTTCAATCTTCTTTTTGGAAGAAGAAACAATCTCAGTTTCGTTGCTAGAGGAATATTTAAGACTATGTCTTTTTCAATCTGGCTGGCCTCCTCGAAGGCCTCTAACAACGTGGCTTTCTTAGATCGTTTAACCCAAATAGATATACTCTGATGCAAAGCTTTAGTGTAGTATGCTATTATAAGACTCTCAGAAGGCATAGAATCTGTAGAGATTCGATTTTTAAGTGTTAAGAATCTTTGATTAAAGTCTTTAACTTTTTCTTTTGGGTTCATTTTGAAGCTTGAAAGATCCATGACTAGGACTTCCGAAGGCTTCCCATCTCCGAACTTTTCCAAAAAGCATGACTCAAACTTTTCCTAAGGCACGATGGTATGGGGTTGTTGGGAAAAGTACCATGTGGATGCATTACCCTCGAAAGTATACGGGAACAACCTACAGACAACGTCTTCATGTTCAACATTGCGGAGTCTTATGGCTAACATAAATTTTTTGATATGATCTTTAGCTATCTGTTTTGAGTCAGGGTCAAACTTAGGAAACCATTTCTCCGGGTGTTTTGGTAAAGGATGTTGAGCTCCAGGTACGGCTACGACATCCTGGTCCAACCAGGGTCTAGCAGGGTTGTTCTGATTTTCCATTGGGGTAGTGGGTGTGGAAGGATGAGAAGGTGAATTTCCTTCGTCAGCGGAATCTCCTCCAGAAGAGGAAGGAGATGATGGAGGTGGTGAAGGAGGTATCCCAGATCCTCCTGCGGTAGGATTTAAGTTTGGATTTGTAGGATTCACAGTGAGGTTAGTGTCACCTAATTGGTCTCTGATATCAGAGAAGTCCAAAGGTTGACCCCACAGATGGTTTGGTTGCCTCAAACGGGCTAAGGCACTATGTGTTTTAATAAGAGATTGGCGGACAATCTCTTGTATATCACCACCTGTAGGATTAGGGGTTGCTGGCTCAACTGTGATCTGTGGATCTTCGGTTGAAGTAGTTGTTGTTTGAATGGGAATATTATTGGTTGAATGTCTTCTAGTCATTATAGGTGAGCGATTAGGGGGGGAAGGAGTCTTGCGACCGCCTCGTTCCATTAATTAAGTTCAGGCCCTCCTTCTAGCACCATTTGTTGACGGGTGAAATCGATCGTCCGTCAACTGAGAGAGTGGAACCGGTCCGGGGTTGTCTAATAACCCAAGCCGTTTGGAATGAACAACCCTGAAGGGTGTAGCAGCTCCATTAGCTGATCTAAGGTCCTCTGAAAACAAAAAGAAAAATAATCTGAACTAACTAATCTAACTAAAACTAAATAAAACAAATTAATAAAAAAAACTAACTAATCTAACTAACTATTTATATACAATCTACTAATTACTATTATACTAACTCTAACTAATTAACTAACTAACTACTAACTGAAATATAACTTATTCACAAAATGTACAGTATCTACAATTTACAGATTCAAATAAAACCTGAAAAACTCATTTGAATTCTGCCCTAAGACAATAAAATATATTTTTTGATGATTTTATAATTTTATAAACAAGAAATAAAACAGAAAGTAACTAAACTAAACTACTAATATATTAATTCTAATTACTAATCTAAACTAAAACAGATATCTAACTAAACTACTAATAAATATACTAAACAAATAAACAACAAACTGACCTGGAAACGCTCCAGATTTGTCCTGGGTATGATGACTTTTTAGCAGATCGGAGGAAGGAAACTCGCACCGAATAATCCAGAAGCTTCTTGTAAACGATAGCTGCGATGCTCTTCAAGTTTGTTTACAAGACAAACAAGACAAAAAAAAAATAACAACAATCTTATAATTTATAAATCTCTACAATTAGATAAACCTGTATGTAAAGACTTATACATGATAGTTCAATTGATGAAGAAGACAAATCTGTCATTCATAAACTGAACTAAGTAATTTTTGTATTCTTTAAATAAGTGAAAGAAATCAGGCATGTATCACATTAATTCAATCATATCATTCTGCAAAGGACTATGATAGCTAAAGTAGTCACTAATAAGATGCAAATAGATAAGCATAAACATGAAACAAAAGATTGATATTATGAAAAGCGAAAGCTGTAGCAGAACATCAACTTCTGTCTCAGTTTGTATTAGAATTCCATAGCCTGGTTCTCCCACAAGTGAGGATGATCCTTATTACAAAAAATAATAAGTATTTATAAGTTTTTCCACAGGGTAAAACCTCCCTGTGGAAGTTATCAAAGAGTTTACCTAAGATTTGGGAGGATCTCCCAAGTTCAACTAAACTAGGAAACTAAAATAAAATTAAAACATTCAAATATCCTCTAAACTGTCCATCCAATCCCAACCAATTCGAATTCACCTAAAAAGGGTAAAAAATAAACAAGTTAGAAGGATCTTTTATTAACAAAATGATAAAAATCTAATTCTATAGACTAGCTACAGAATCATGCGATTCTATAGCTAGTGTAAATAAGATACAAAATCAACATTAAAATTAATCGAAAATCTTTTAAAGAATTCCATTTAATTGACATCCAATAATTATTTGAAAACGAATCATAAATTGAAATCGTTATTCCATGAAATCAAACAGGATCCAAATCAATTAAATGACTACAGAGACAGGCATACTCTGTTTTGTTTTTGTTACCACAAAATCGGGTCAAATGAACCATAATCGAACAACAATGCAATCGTTTCATAATGAATCAGATTCAACAGCTGTGAAATCGTTTTGATATCAATTGAAACGATTATAATCAACCTGAGATACGATCATTTTAGTTATAATCGTTTTAGTTATAATCGTTAAATCAACCTGTTCACTCAAAGAACTAAAACGATTTTAAAATCCATACATGTGTGGCGACAAGACGGCTTGATCATGCCAATTTGGAGTTGATAATTGTTGTAGCCAATTCAACGTTTTTGAAAAGGATTGAGCCTGTTGTCTTCTGCTTCTTATCAGCTGCTTGTAGTTGGTCTCGTTGATTGGTCAATACCTCAATTCAACTTTTCAGTGATTGGATTTTCGATTGGAGTATGGGAACATCAATGTAATAATGTTCCAACCATAAATCGTATTGGTCACAGGAAGACTGTGTGGGGTTTGAAAGAGCAGGCGAGGGTTTGATCACATGACTGAGGGTTTCATTAGGTAACTTAATACCAGGGTAGCTGGGGTCGTTTCTTAGGCAAGGGGGAAGATTCGACACGAAATTGTAAGGTGGCTTGGGACATAAACCCTGCGAGTAAGGGTACTCGCTGGCTAGAAAGCGTTCAACATCAGAATCAGAATCCTCACTTAGGACGACAGGGTTCGACTCAACAGAGGGTTTGGGTTTGTTCCTTTCCATTCTCAAAATGAGTTGGGCATTCCTCTTCCCTTTGGCATTAGCAGTAAGGTTTGCCTTGGGATTTTTTCTCACAGGCTTTTCAATAGTCTCGGCCTTGTCAGTTATAGCGTTGGGTAAGTCAACCTTAGGGTCGGCCGAGGGTTTAGGCAGTAGGATATGTAAGGGTACAGGCGGCTCGGCCTTGGTTTCAATTAACACAGACTTGTCAATAGGGACAGGGTTTATATCCTCGAAACCATTACGAGCGACGAAGGCTCTCCAGTTATCACCATGCAAACTCAAATGATAAACAACGATAAGCTTAATAAGCCCATGATGGAATAGGTTATTGTCAGCCTTCTTCATTTTAAATCTTTTTGACATCTTATATAAGCTGCGTTGAAAGTAGAAAGGCATGTTTAAAGGATACCCTATAAAAATCATCAGCAAACGCAGGTGGTAGAAACACGAGTCCGTATCGACCTTCACAGGTCACGAACTGCTTGACTAGCATTAATAGGTCGTGCCATCATGGTTTGAGCATAGATATGGGCATACCTCTGTCACACGAGGTGACTTTGCGCGAGAGGAACAACAGTGTCCATGGAACCTCCTCGACCTTACAATTCTTGAACCAACGTTGTCCCGAGGATGGTAACCCTGTAGCAGAGCTGATAAACTTTTCATCGATCTCCAATTGTATATCGCCCACCCTGGCTCTACAACCATCGAAAGACATGGAAAACTGTCGTGCTACACAGAGATTAAAACCCTCAAATCGTTGCACAAAGGTAAGCCATCCGTTTTCCTCCAAATCTTTGAGGGCATTGTCAAACATTAACAGGGCCTGGTTGTCGTTTGGCTCGATTCACACGACTGGTGCCATGGAGCCGAGCACATGGTAAGCCGAGGGTTTGGATCGAAACCACACACAGGAGCAGAACTACCTGAGCTAACGGAGGTAAGCGGGGAATAAGGGATAGGCATAAATGCCAACATGCGAAGGTGGTGGAGTTATTCACTGGCCATGCATAATAATTATTGCCACAGTACAACTGCCGATTTACATAGTAGTTCAACCCATCATAGTAGTTCAACGATTGTGTGAATTAGCCGACCAATAAAACACATAGTGAGTGTATAAACTAACGCGCCAAATCAACGTTATGCCAAAGTTTTTAACCATTAATATTCAAATTAACACCAATACCAAACTCAACTATGCGCCAATGCATCAGCTCATATAATCAATAGTTTAACCAACGTGCCAATGGATACATATAACCAACCAACCAATAGTTATGAAAACATAGTCATAGGCGTCATATTAAAGATATACATGAAAGGTTTAACCAAACACCCATGTATCTTATGAAACCAAATGTCAAATAGTTCAAACAACATATAAATCCATATGTCAATGCATTACAAACTCAATGAAACCATGTCACAATCAATCGAAGTATGAGTACCGATCAAAGGATGCTGCCAGCTGCATAACAATAAGCGAAATGTAAGTGTAAATAGGCATACTGACAAGAAAGATAACGATAGTTCGAATAGTGATTTCAATGCGACTTCGGAAGACTAATGTTTTCACGCTTACAGTCGTGAAAACAAAACGAAAATAAGTGCGTAAAAAGGCGCAAAGAATAAAAGTGTCGTTTATTTGAAAAATTGCGACGAAAAATTTGATGTTTGCAAAACATTGGTGTAGGCAGCTTATAAGACAATGGAAAAAGTGAATTGGCTGCCAACATGAGTATGGATCACGTCTGGTATGTGTAAGGTTATGTTGTTGTATTCTATACTGACTGATTTTTTTTCTTGTGGGAGTTGGGATACCCAGCTTGGATAATGAGTGGTAGCTCGACCTTACGAAGCGAGATGGGAGATCACATTCTCTAGTATTGTGTGTGTGGCCCCTTTGCGGCTCGGGGGACATAGGGGGAAGAAGAGTACCCCTAGCGTTGGCTGGGAGGTACTGGTGAGGTCTCAATGGTTGGAAAGTAGGACTTGACAAAGAACAAGCATGACTTGGACGGAGTGAAAGCGTGGGACAACCATTTCCGGTTCTTCGCCATTGGCTATGGTACGCATGTGTAAATTTTGTAATGAAAAGGTAGTTAGCTTTTTGTACAAGAATATCTATCATGGAGAATGCATGCTTGTTTGTATACTCGGGTGGGGTTAAGGCTGTAATCGTGGGTTCAGATTGTGGAACTTTCTCATCGTTGTTTCCACGGCCTTGAACGCCAGTATACATGTGTTGTTTATAAGATTTTGATCTGTATGATCAATGTGTTTTTTTTATCGGTATGGCTTCATGTTTCACCCGGATTAGTTTCCATTTGCATATTATTTCTTTCCTGTAGCGCTGCAACAAATGACCATTGCATTTATTTTCCTATATTTTATTTTATGCTTGTTGAGCTGCAATACAAATGTCTTTTGAACATTATTTCACCATGTGACTTTGATCTTGTTGTGCTGCATTTAAAGATGTCTTTTGAATATTAATTCACTATGTGTTATTACGTTTGTAGCGCTGCCATAAAAAGGGTCTTATTGAAAATTATTTCGCTGTGTGTTATTATGCTAGTTGCGCTGCAATAAAAATAAAATTGTGCTATTGAATATTGATCCATTGTGTTTATTTATCCCTGTGGCGCATAATTGAAATTGTCTATTGATTACTTTTTACCTGTTAGGTTTTCTGTTGTTGTTAGTGATGTTATTTCCAATTAATATGTATTTTTGACCGCTCCTGTAACAATACAGGAGTTGATCCTTATATTTAATGCATAGCCACTTTATGTAGGATCTCAGCCTGATGTGTATGATCAGAGCCATTACCTGTTCCTCCCTAAACGTAGGCGCATTGGCATAGTGGCATAATACAAATAAATAAAACTATGGAAATCTCACAACACTCAGAGTTATGGTAGTGGACGACCGGCCAAGTTACAGGTTCAATCCACATTGTTATGGCTTCAACCTTTTGATCAGAGCCATTCCCTGTTCCTCCCCAAACGTAGCCAGTCACGAGCAATCGACTTTATTGGTGCTTCCTAGTTAAATTTGCATGCCTAATTCAAGGAAAAATGTTACAACACCTGTGTCAATAGAATGTATTAATTGGAAAAAGTTCGTTCTTTGACTGATTTTGTCTTTCATCATAAAGTAGAATGATTTTTCATTGCTGTAAATAAAGTTATTGCAAGTTACGATTTAATGGTACACGAGGTTATCCCTTGTGAATGCGTGGTCATCTTACCTAGGATCGAAGTTTGGTGTGGATGATCAGAACCATTCCTTATTTCCTTCCCAAAAGTGACTAGTCATAAACAAATCCACTTAATGGTGTTGCATGTTAACAACTAAAATGCACCAGTGCCATGAGAGAGAGCTCAAGCCCGCCCAGCGAATGAGTTCTCTCCTTCCTGTAGCGTCGCCTGGCCTGTCATTCCCGCGCCCTTCTTCGCCCTCACCTTTGGCGACTGAGCCTTATTTTTGATTAAGGCAGTGACCCAGCGATTTTACCGAGTTTGACAGTAGGATCACGGTCTTTGGATTCGTATTGATGGTGGCAGTGGCGCTTTCCTTTGTTTCTATTCTTCAATTTCTGAGCAAATGGGAGTGGCGGTTTCTTTTGTTAGTATTTTGTAATTTATGAGTAAATGGTAGTGGCTGTTTCCTTTGGTTAATATTCTGCAATTTCTGAGTAAATAGTTACAGTGGCTATTTTGGCGGTGATTGTAGTGGTAGAGATTTAGGATAGTGAGGTATTAAAAACAACAAAGATATATTGAATGAATTAAACAAATGGGTATATAACAGTTTCATTGTTTTAATGATGGATGTTGTGATTACAGTTGTGATTAAAACAACTATCGTACCCATTTTAATTGTGATTATAACAATTATATAACAATTTAATTATGATTAACAGTTTTAATAGTTTTAATAGTTTTTGCATCAGTTTTCATAGTTCCATTTTAATGGTGATTATAACAGTTTAATTATGATTAACAGTTTTAATAATTTTAATAGTTTTTGGCGTGAGCTTTAAAAGTTCAATTTTAATTGTGATTATAATAGTTATATAACAGTTTAATTATGAGTAACCGTTTTAATAGTTTTTCATCAGCTTTAATACTTTCAGTTTTAATTGTGATATAACAGTTTTATGGTGATTTAATTATGATTATGGCAATTATCCCTTATAGAAGATTAATTGTTTTTGCATCAATTTAATAGTTTAATTGTGATTATTGAGATTATAGCTTATAATTGTTTTAATTGCCATTACAACGGGGAATTAATTAAGGACATGTTGAATTTATTAATGTTGTCAACTGAATCCCTATATGATAAATAATAATTATTAATTATAAATTGCTTTATTCCTCATATTGTTTCAAGAGTAGTATTTTGAAAAAGGGTATAGGAATCTCACTTTATGGCAATCATAATTTTTTAAGGAAAATAATAATTGATAAATTATGAGGTACTTAGGTGCTTTATGATGTTAACAGGTTGTGTTTAAAGGAAGGTAGGGAAGCCATCATGTTAAGTGTTAAATAATGATTATTCATTTTAGATAATAATTTGTTTAAATATAATATATTTTATTTGTATTGTTTTAAAGGGGTGTTTATAGGGAGTGTTGTTTATTCTTTTAATATTAGATTGAGGTTTGATACATTTTGTTTAATAGTCTTGTGTTGGAAAAATGCTAATGTGATACTGATAGATTGTTGTGCAAATCTAATCATGTATTGAAGATAGTTACCTTGCGCCTTTCTAGCTTGATTGTTTGGAGTGCTCTTGTTATAGATTTCATTTAGGTATGACAATTAAGTTGTGGGATTCCTGGTGTTTATTTCTTGTGTCTTGATTTAATGTGTTTGTGACTGTTTAAGTTTGCGCCTTAGTTACTAATGTGCTTATCGCAAGGTGGTGACATGATTCCTTATGATGGGATCAAGGCACGCTTGAGAAATAAGTGCGTATGATAACATGACCTTGGGTCTTGTGCTTCCTGCTGATGATGGTCATTATTGGAATTGATGTTTTGTACTTTTCTCTGTAATGTTTTAATGTGAATGTTTCTCGCTCACCATGAAGGTTCTAGCTACTTCTGTTTTTTATTCTGGTTATGTTGGGTTGAATTTGATGTTGTCAGTTAACTTAGTCGGCTTGGTATGTGTTGTGTCGGGTGGGATGTAGACACCTCCTTATTCCTCAGAATAGTCGCCATCCTTGAGACCTTATATGGTCAAAATCGATGGGAACATGGGCTTGAGAGTTTTTTATGCATCATGGAGGTCCTAACCATTGCAGGGTAGGGCAAGAAGGTAGTATTTTTATGATTTCCTGATTGAATGTTCATTTGTTGCTTAAGTTGCATGATGTGCTAGTATACTATGTCATTATGTTTGTATGTTGTGTGATTGTGTGCGTTGTGTTTGTCGTCGAGTTGTGATGCTTGATTGTATTATTGAGTTTAATTTCCTTGCGTTCAAAAAAAAATAATGTACTTGTTATGCATCACATATTTTCATAACGATGAGGTTTGTTTACATATACTTATTGAATAAATATCAAACATGAATACAAACATTAAGAAAAATGAAGGAGGTGTAGGTGTTTTCTTAGCTAGAACAATAAGTGTAGCTACTGCAACAATCACAAAGTATTGCCTCCATCTTCCTGTAAATCTCAATTCAAGCTCATCCAACTTGTTTTAAGTCTTAGTTGACGATTCTTTTATCATCAACCTTATTTTCTAATTTTTTAGAAGCTCTAAAATTACACTCAAAACCTACAATGGATCTCCAAACTAACTAATTTTTATTACAAATTATTTTAATCTTCAAATTGCTATCTCAATCCACACATGATGAACAAATCGAAAAATTACCTTCAATCAATCTAACCATTTCCATAACCTTCCGTTTGAAATGTCCTCAATTAAACTGCCTTTTCCAAATGATTTTGCACACATTCACCCCTGAAATCAACGCTCCTGTGTAGATTCCATAACTAATAAATTAATCCTATGATTGTGGTTGTGGTCCCAGCAAAAAACTTAACCTTAGTAAAAACATAAATTTAAAGTGATCATCACCCAAATAACAAAGAAGGGAATGCCCCACTCAAGCGCAGGAATTGAAATAGAGTAAAAAGTTAAGTCTAAAGTAGGTGAACTGAATACAAAAAGTAAAAACCTAAATTTAAAATGGTCATTAGTAAAATCATCTTTCATTATTATGTGAATCATGTTAATCACATTTTTTTTTTTTTATGACCAACAAACATTTATTGTTATGCAAAGAAGTTAATACTTCAAATCATAATTTTTGATTTATTGTGAGGACAAAGAATATTCAAATCACATGAAATAGTGTCCATTTAAAACTTGCCTATTATTAAAAGATCATTATTTTTTTTATGACCAACAAACATTTATTCTTATATAAAGAAGTGAATACTTTAAATCATAACTTTTGATTTATTGTGAAGACAAAGAATATTCAAATCACATGAAATAATGTTCATTTAAAACTTGCCTATTATTAAAAGATCGTGTCCATTTAAAACTTGCCTATTATTAAAAGATCATTAATTATAACCATTTCCAATAAATGTGAAAACAACCAACAAGACCAAAACCAAAATAAATGTTATAGAGGAGGATATTTTAACACGTTATCATAGACTATGAACTAATGTCTAGAGTTCTCTTAGTTGCTACTAGAGGTACTTCTAGAACATATTTTGTATGCGGAGATGTTATACCATGGCATATGTTGATGTCGGCGCATTAGATAAGTTGACATATGTCGGCTTTGGAAATATTTAAATTTTTTCTTCTATGAATTTAAGTTACGAAATACATTGCATCTGGATTTCAAGCTTGATTACAGAAATGCTTCCTTCATCGATGAGGCTGCCAACGTCTATATCATAATTCTTTGGTATGCTTTTCAAAACTATTTTATAGATTGTGCAACAACGTCTATGTTATGTGTCATATCACTCATCAGACTTGTTTGGTATGCTTTTCAAAACTAGTTTATAGATTGTGAAACATGGAACAATTTCACTCAGTAAATTCAAGATTTATACATGCCTATGAGTCCTTTATTGAATCATCGAGGTAGGGCTGATGAGAAGATCATCGAGGTAGGGCTGATGAGAAGATCACACAAAGAGATTCTAAAGTACGATGATGGCGCTGTGTAAGGAAATTATGAAATGCATTAAGGTGTTTTGTTTACTAAACATTAAAATTTGTCCATTTGTTCGGTCAGTTGATAGGATGTTGTGTAATATTGTTGAAAGTGAGTATTGCTTCTTGAATTATATATATATATATATATAGTTAGTGGTTTAATCCTAAGTAGTAGGGATACTAGTAGTAATCTTATTTTTGAATCTTATATATTGATTTCTTAACATAATTCAATTAATCTAATCCTTTAAATATCTTTATAAAGAAGGTTTTATTTCAATACAATAAATTCATATCAACTTTTCATCTATCTAGGTTTGAGATTTGTGCAGGTAGGAGAATATGAAAATTATTTTGAAATATAAATTTGAAAAAATGTCATATCAATTTAAATTTAATTTAATCGTTTATGTTTTTTATGATATTATTTAAGTTGGAAAGTTTTTTTCATCCTAAAAACAAGGTTAAGACCAAAAGGTATGTGGTAAAAGTAAAAACTTACTCTCTAACTAGTCACCAATAAGTTATTTTACTTATACTAAGTTAATCCATATTAATATATAGCAACTAATAATAATTATCTTTACATTTTACCACTTAAAAAAAAATTAATACAACAAATTATATAAAATAAAAAAAATTCTATTTAAATATTAAATTTTTTTATTTAAATTATTGATGATGATGATGATGATGATTAACGTCCACTAAGACCTAATTGGTCTATCGGACCTTAAGAGGGTAAGTGATTACTTGTGATTCTTTAGAATTTTGTTTCTGTGCTCGAAAAGCATTAAGAGAAGCTTTCCAAGATC
>ML791177.1:462775-491225 GCA_009831015.1 Picea engelmannii
GGGCGACGGGGGAAGCAGAGTACCCCACGCGTTTGGCTGGGAGGTACCGGTGAGCATTCGGCGGTCGGCAAGCAGGACGCGGCACGGAGCGCGGGACGTGGCACGGAGCACGGGACGTCTTCCGACGCAGGCGTAAGGCAACGATATGAATTTAATCAGTGAAGTAGAAGGCATTTGTTTATTCGGGAAATTTTAATGTTGTAGATGCTGCATATTCCTTTTCTTTCTGTATATTCGGGATAGCGAAATTTTAATACTGCTGATATACATTTTTATTTTACGTCCTGCACTGTATAAACGCTTGATGTTATAATGTAGGACTGTGTTTTTTTTTTGTTACTGAAAATAAAACCTTATCGGAAAATCTCATTTCATAAAAATGGTTATGGTGCGTTTGTTCTGACCATTTTTGTCTTATATAATTGTTTTGAATAGCTAGTTCTGGCAATCCCTTTTATATTCTCGCAATCGTTTCCTCCGGGTCAATTCGTTTACGCCTGGTCGTCCATCTTATATTCTGGCAAATTGTTAACCTGGCCAATCGCCCCTTTTCCTTTCTGGCAAATCATGTAACCTTCAGCAATATGTCTTTGGCGTTTTAGATCTTCGTGTCAATGTAAATAAACCGTGTGTTACAATTGTTTTGGGCGTTTTGCCACTATACAGGGGCATCTTTATTGTGTCTGGATCTGCGTGTTGAGTTACGTTTTTATTGGGCGTTGCCACTGCTAGGAGACGTGCTGGGTCACTGTCAGTTGGGCGTTTTACCTATGTTTTGATTTTGTGTCAAGTGCGTTGATTCGTCTACCGCTGTCATACTTTATTTCTACGTCTGCAAACGAATTCCATTTAACTCTGCAAACGAATTTTATTGTTCTACGTCTGAAACAAATTCCATTTAACTCTGCAAACGAATTTTATTGTTCTAGGTCTGCAACGAATTTCATTTAACTCTGCAATGAATTTTATTGTTCTACGTCTGCAAACGAATTCCATTTAACTCTGCAAACGAATTTTATTGTTCTACGTCTGCAACGAATTTCATTTAACTCTGCAAACGAATTTTATTGTTCTACATCTGCAAGCGAATTTCATTTAACTCAAACGAAATTGGTCTTTAATGAAATCCGTTGTTTAGTTAAATTTACCCTGCGACCAGTTAAAAAGGGTGAACGATTTGATGGCTTAAATGGAATCCATTTGTAACTAAAACTTCCCGTCTGTGACTTTCTGTTTTATTGTTGTTTTCATCGTCATTTCTATCATCAATGTTTCTGTCAGTTTCTAATTTTGTCCTCCTTAAAACGTGTCATTAATTATGGGTATTTGCCATTTTGAGGGCGAGTTTATAGTGTATTCCAAGTGGCTACTACCTGGAATTAATGCGTCTTTACTATATGTTGTTTATTTGGTTAATGGTTACTTTTAATTACAATCATTCCCAGAATTTACTGTTTATAGATAGCCGTGTTTAAACATGCTGTAGGTGGTTATTCAATTAACATCACCCGTGGTTACAAGGGATTCCCATGTATTGACTTCTTAAAATGATTCTTTAAATTAGTAGTTACCTTTACTTATTATCATTGAATATGGACAGATGCCATTCCAAAGGTGGCCCTTTTAAATTATGGCATTTAGAAAGTCATTTTGGGAGATTTTACTACCATGTAAATTATAATGTATTTAGTAATGCAAATTATGGCATTTGAATATAGATTATAATGTAATTTTTAATACAAAAGTCACTTGGTAGTTGTCCTTTTCAATTAGGATGCATGTTTTTATTCAATTGGAGATCCCTAGCTTTAGGATATAATTTATCTTTGGCCTCCTTAAATGAATGGTTATACTTACTCATTTTAATGGTGATATTGATAGCAGGCAGTTCATTTAGTGCCCCTTTTAGTTATCGTCATTTAAATCATTTTATACTATGATAGAGATGCCATTCTTAATTGATGTAAACGTTATGACCGAAGCGAAGTCGCCTATACTTATGATGCAACTCTAGATAGTGACACCCTTAATTTAGAGCTAACTTAAATCATCGTCTTTGTAACCTGATAGTTGTCCCTCCAATTATGGCACATTTTATTATTAACACCTTAGATCTTATTATTCTACAGATTGCCACCTGTAGTTTTGAGGTATTTTGTTAATTCCAATATGATGATAAATTTTAGTTTTGGGAAGGAAGAATAAAATAGTTGTATATCTTAATGGTTAACCGAGTTCGTAATAATTATGCTTTCATAAAATACAATACAAAAGATGAGTATAGCTATGGGAAGATTTATGAAGTCCTTTACCAATATTATAGTATTTTGTTTTCAATTACTCGAGCCAACTTATGGGTTGCATTCGCATATAGATTATCTACCTTTGTTTTTAATCACTTGATTCAACTTATATCTTGCGTCCTTATATAGATCATCTACAAATGTTCATGATTGATACATTATCGAGTGGGCAATTATTGTAAGAAGGCATTTCACACCTTGTGTTTGGTAGGAGAACATCTCTCTCTCTCGATCTGTTCGTTTGTTAAAAATTTCCCTTTGTGTCTATGTGTCCTTAGTGTTTTCCATTTGAAGCTTTCTTGTTTTAACCTGGGGATAAGGCCAGCAGCCTGTGTGAACGTTAGATGAACTTCAGTTCTACATCTAACTAGTAATACTCAAATCCCTCCCTTTCTGTGTTAAAAAGGAAATAGTCCAAATGGATCTTTGTCCGTCAGGTCTGTAAACCTTGGTGATTGTTATCTTGAATATTGTTGTGTCGTTTGTTTGAGTATTAAGTATGGCAGCCTATCCTGGACTTACGTAACCTACTTACCTAAGTTAGTATATTAGGGTGGTTGTTCATGTGATTAATGTTGAAATTGTGTTCTGTTGTCGGAGTCCTCTTGTCACGCGTCCTCCGTAAGGAGCGCAGTTGTTCTTCCTATGTATGTTGTACTTGACCGTGGTCAGTTAGTCGCTTGGTCTTTTGTGTCGGGCGGGATGTAGACACCTCCATGTTCCTCAAAACAGTCGCCAGCCCTGAGACCTTAAATGGTTAAAGACGATGGGAAACTGAGCTTGAGCGTTGATTATGTGTCTTGGGGGTCATAACCTTGCAGGGTAGGATGGGCGAGAGGTCAGTCACTTTTAGCAGTCAGTTTTGCTTATCGTGTGATCATCATTTATGCCTATGGTTACGTATCGTGCGTCTTGGTCATATTCTTATGTTCATCCTGGTTGCGTCGTATCGTCGTCAGGTGGCGACGCAGATTCGCGTGGACTGTAGTTGTCTCCTTGTACATACGCACACACACACTTCAAAAAAAAAAATTGCACCTATCTCTAGAATGGTTGTCGTAACGAGGCAGTTCGTTACAATTTCATTGTTCATTAATATAATACAAAAAAATATGAAAATATATAGGGTGAATTTTTTTAGAAGTGCATGTTTTTTTTTAATGTTTTTGTACTTTAGAAAATGTTTTCATCTTCCAATATTATATCACTCCTTCTAGCATTAAGATGGATTTTTTTATGAGGATTCCTTAGTTTACTTGTGGCTAAGTACAAATGGTGTTCATTAGACATTAATGTATTAGATTAGAATAATAACACTTACTAAAAACATAAACATACTAACGATTATCTTAACCCAAAAAATTCTATTTCTAATTATTATATCTTGATAATTATTTCTAATATCATCTCTTAACATGATATTAGAATTAAAATTCACCCTATATATTAAATATAGAGGGTGAATTTTTTTATAAGTGCATGTTTTTTTTTTTAATGTTTTTGTACTTTAGAAAAGGTTTTCATCTTCCAATATTATATCACTCTTTCTAGCATTAAGATGGATCTTTCTATGAGGATTAACTTAGTTTACTTGTGGCTAAGTAAAAATGGTGTTCATTAGACATTAATGTATTAGATTAAAATAATAACACTTACTAAAAACATAAACATACTAACGATTATCTTAACCCAAAAAATTCTATTTCTAATTATTATATCTTAACTATTTCTAATATCATCTCTTAACATGATATTGTAAATTGTTTTTTATTTCAATAGTAATTCTATCTTAGCCTAAACAAATAATGTACATGAAAAAACTTAAAATTCTTTGAATATCTTTCTCATTTTCCAATTTTTTTTAACTAAAGAAGACTCGTCTTCACCTACCCTCTGATTTTGTAGAAAATATCCCTCTCATTTGGCAAGAAAAATAAGGCTATTCTTTAACTACCTTTCAAAATTTTATGTTAGTTTTATACATGAAAAAAAAAAATTTCTTTGAATATCTTTCTCATTTTCCAATTTTTTAAGCAAACAGAAGAAGACTGTCTTCACCTACCCTCTCATTTTCTAGAAAATATCCTTCTCATTTTCTAGGAAAAATAAGACTCTTCTTCAACTACCTTTCAGAATTTTATGTTAATTCGATATTTAATTGCTACTTGCAACATGGAATTATTGTTAACATCAAAGTTCACAAATTGCTTCTTTATATTTATTTTCTCCATTTTACAACAAATTTATAACATACATTTTGTTCAAGTTTTAATTTTCCTTCCATATTTTAACATGAACAAAACAATTCTTTATATGAATACCACTAAGTTTGAAAATGATGAACACATATATGTTTCACTCAAACACCAAACAAATAAGAGTATGCACAACAATTTTTCCATACCTACACAAATAAAAAATACTTCACATGCTTAGTGCATAGGTTTCGCTCATATAAAAAACAATCTAATGAACATATTACAGAAAATCTAGGTGTATTATCATTGTTCTAATGAACTACAAAGAGTTTTATATAAAATTGTCACATAGTTTTATATAAAATTTTCATATAAATGCCACTTCAATATTCTATATTGATATAGAACTTCCACTTCAAGATTCTATGTTGATGTAATATTTACTCAACCAAAAATCTATGTATAATTCTAAATAAAGAAAATAAACACTTATTTACAACTTAAATTCTTTTTATGATTTATTGGAATTTATATTATTTTTCATAATATAAATGATATTTATATTATAGGTGTTCAATAATGGAGCCCATTTTCATTCTTTAAACACCTTTAGGTTTTGAACTATTAACTTATTTGTTTACTAACTAAAACTGAATCTTAATCAATTTAAATTAATTTTAGATTTTAATCTAAAACCAAAATTTACTTAAACAAAATCATGATATAATAAAATAATTTATTTGTAATTCAACATTTTAATAACTATTTTATAGTACTGTAAAATAATTTTTATAATTTATTTTTAATGAAAACGTTTTAAAAACTATTTTTAATAAATATAAAAATTAATATTTTAACGAAACTCTCCAAATCTGTTCAAATGGTTGTGACATAAACTATAAAAAACAATGATTTATCTATATGTTCCTACGTTAATATACCATGTCACGAGAGCAACCACATGGTAAGATACTCTATTGTTGGGTGTTCATAAAATTCTGCATAAAGAAAAGCTATTAGTTTACCCTATCCATGAGGCCAACAAAGTATTATCTATCTCATGCAAGAAAAGCATTATCTATCCTACATATTCTCACGAGGGAAGCTAGCATTATCTATCCTACATATTCTCATGAGGGAAGCTAATATTAATTGTGAAAAATGGAGGTTAATCAGCATTCGGGTTTCGGCGATTACAAATGTCGAACTCATAACACACGTTGATTGTCGAAATCACAAAATGTGATTAAACTGTGGAGCCAGACAGAGTGGAGTTCGGGGTTTGTTAACACTCGATGCACAAAAAGAAAATGGGTTTGCTAACACTCGATGCACGAAAAGAAAATGACACGGTGACTGCCCAATCATGAAATGAAAATAGGGTGTGGGCCCAACAATTTCGGGTTTTGACGTTTGGTAAAGAAAATGAACTCCACACACTTTTAATAAGTGAACTCTAAAATGCGAAATAACTAACTTTTAATTAAAATAATTTTCCAAATCATATACGCTCCAACAAATAATCTTGGAATAAATGTAAAAACGGATTTCCAATCGGTAAAAAACAAGAAATTACTGCGTTTGTTCAAAAACAATTTTTTATCAAGAGATAAAATGAGTTTACAAACTCAATAAAAAAAAACAAAATATATATAAGCAGAGAAAACCTCCAAATACAGAATAACCAATTCATTTCAAGAAATGCTTTCAAGCTATCTCTTTCTATATCAGTCTCATGCTCTATATAGATTACAATACAATTCAATTATTTATAGGAATAAAACGTGCCCCTTCGACCTTAGGAAAAAATTAAATTAGGGCGGTGATGGTATTTGGTGGCCTGCAAAGGCTAAGGCGACCACCGCTTGCGCTGACAGTGAACCCTCGCATCTTGAAAGGTCAAAATGACCACCGATCCACCGTCATAAGGTGGTGAAATGATTACAAACCAACATATTCCCTCTTAATCATTTCAGGGAAAAAGCAAACTAAAAATAGGTAAAACAAAATTGTTGTAAACAATGCATTACAGCTTGCACACCCCAATATTTATTATATGGATATTAAACAATTCATTTCCCAAAGGCTTCGTAAATATGTTTTTAAATTTTTCTTCAGACCTACATAAATGAACATAAATTTCTTTGACATTTATCAGTTCATGAATGAAATGATACCTCGTATCAATGTGCTTACTCTGTTTGTGAAAGACATGATTCTTTGACAGTGCAATGGAAGATTTATTGTCACAGACAATTTGAGTCACATCATTCTGGTCATGCAACAGTTCATTCAAGACCCTTCTCATCCATACAGCTTGACATGCAGCTGCAGCTGTTGCAACATTCTCTACCTCAGTGGAAGATAGAGTCACACTGGGTTGTTTATTTGATGCCCATGCCACTGCTACAGATCCAAGACTGAAAACATACACATATGTGCTTTTCCTGTCATCAATAGAACCTGGAAAATCACTATCAGTATATCCAATCAGCTCAAAGTTTAAAGTTGATGTGTATCGAATACCAAAATTAGTTGTTCGAGCAACATATCAGGATCCTCTTTCTTGCTTACCAATGAGTACTCTTTGGAGTCTCCATGAATTTGGAAATCAAAATCACAGAAAACATAATGTTAGGTCTGGTTGTTGTTAAGTACATAAGGTTTCCAACCAACCTCTTATATAGGGTTGGATCAACATATGATCCTTCATCATACTTGCTCAGTTTAATACCAGTTGCCATTGGTGTTGTAGCTGGCTTGCAATTCAACATTCTAAACCTTTTCAGCACTTCATTTGCATATTTAGTTTGACAAATGAAAGTTCCATCATCAGATTGATCCACTTCAATTCCAAGAAAAAATTTCATTAAACCTAAATCATTCATCTCAAACTCTATTTTCATGGAATTTTTAAAATCATTTACAGATAGATATCCAATAAAAATAAGATCATCAACATACAAACAGACAATCAAAATTTTACCTTCCTGGTTCACCTTTGTATACAGAGTTGGTTCACTTAGACTTCTATTGAATCCAACGTTGATTAGGTATTCATTAATCCTACTATACCAAACTCTGGATGCCTACTTCAATCCATACAAGGCTTTCCTCAACTTATAAAATTGATCTCTATGCTTATTAATCTCATAACTCGTAGGTTGTCTTACATAAATATCATCTTCCAAATATACATTCAAGAATGCAGACTTGACGTCCATCTCATGCATGATCCATCTATTCTGAGCTGCAATAGCTAAGACCATCCTCACTGTGTCAATCCTTACTACTTGAGAAAAGGTTTCATTGTAATCAATACTAGGTTGCTGACTAAACCTCTGAGCTACAAGTCTTGCCTTGTACTTTTCAACTTTACCTTCTGCATTCAACTTAGTCTTATAAACCCACTTAACACCAATACTATTCTTATCTTCAGGTAAATCTACAAGATCCCAAGTGTTATTTCTTTCAATGGAATCAATCTCCTCATCCATTGCTTTTATCCAGACATCCTCTTTAGCAGCTTCATCATAACTTATAGGATCATAAGCTATAAATGCAAAATTTGAAATATGAGATCTACTTCTTCATTATGATCATACAATTTTCTTATGCTTCTAGTCTTCTATTCTTTAAATCTTCTTCTTAATGAAGCTAAAGTGGGATTTGATTCACTACTTACTTGTGAATCTGATTGATGTCCACCATATCCAGATGGCTCACCACGCTCATGAGTTCTTGGCATTCTAAATTGAGATGAGTTGAAATCTAGTGCTAGCCTTGTTGGACTTCTTGTTGCAGGTGTATGTGCATGTGGAACCATCTGTCCATCTTCTTCAGCCTTCTCAGCTCCATCATCACCTTCACGGGGTAACACAACTCCCTCTAAAATTGATTTGTCAATACTTCCATCCCAGGCTTCATCTTCTTTAAACTGAACATCTCTGTTGATTACATATTTCTGGGTGATGGGATTGTAGAGTTTATATACCCTAGACTCTTCACTGTATCCAACAAAAATACATCTCTCACTTCTGTCATCCAACTTCCTCCTCATTTCTGCAGGTACATGTGCAAATGCAACACATCCAAAAATTCTGAAATGAGAAACATTACAAGTCTTACCATCCCAGGATTCCTAAGGTACATGATCCCTCACAGTCTTGGTCAGACTTCTATTCAAGATAAAAATAGAGCAAAGAACTGCATCTCCCCAATATTCATTTGAAAGATGCTTCTCTTTCAACATGGTTCGAGCCATATCCATGATGGTCCGATTTTTCCTTTCAACCACTCCATTCTGCTGTGGAGAATATCGAGTAGTAAACTGCCTTTTAATTCCATGAAGACCACAAAATTCAATGAATTCATTCAATTTATACTCACCTCCTCTGTCAGACCTGAGGATCCTAATGGTTTGACCACTCTCATTCTCAACCATAGACTTAAATTTCTTAATAACATCAAAGACTTTAGATTTCTATTTCAACAAATACAACCAAGTCTTCCTACTGAAATCATCAATTAAAGTCATAAAATAAGCACAGCCAGTTAAAGAAGATGTTTTCATAGGTCCACATAAATTTGTGTGGACAATTTCCAAAGGAGATTTTGCTCTGTAGGAAACACCTGAAACAAATTTCTCTCTATGATGTTTTCCAAGTGTGCAACTCTCACAAGAGCTTGTAGGTTGTTGAATACAAGGTAACCCCTTCACCATCTGTTTCTTTTGTAAAAAATCTAAGCCACCAAAATGTAAATGACCATATCTCAAATGCCATAACCAAGATTCATCTAAACTTCCAACTTTATAAGCATTCAAAGAATGACTCAAATCATTTTTCATAACAAATAGAAACATTCTATTCTTGGTCATCTCTACTATTGCAATCAACTGTTTGCTGGGTAATTTATCATAGATAGTACATACCTTGTTGTTGATGAACACTTTGTACTTTTTCTCCAACAACTATCCAACACTGATAAGATTGCATTTTAAATCAGGCACAAAGTAAACATCATCAATATTTCTTCTCTAATTTTTCTTAGTGTAAATTGGAACTATACCTTTACCATTGACTGTAACCTTACAAACATTTCCCAGTTTGACTTCAGATTGAATACTAGTATCAATGGAAGAAAATAACTCTTTATTACTAGTCATGTGGTTACTACAACTACTATCCAAAAACCAAATATCATTTTTTCATTCCTGAGTGACATTATAGGTCAAAAACATGGGATTTTGATGATCCCCAGACTCATTTATAATATGTGCAGACTGCTTTCCAACATCTGCATGTTTCTTCCAACATTTGTTAGCAAAATGCCCAAACTTATTACAATAATAACATTGTACTTTAGTTTTGTCATACCTCTGATTATCTTGCTGCCAAGGTTTGTTGCTACTTCCTCTTAAATTAGGAGGATTCTGCTGGAACTTCTACTCAGACTTTGATTAAGCTTTGTTGTCCCTTGGACCAGAAAATCGACCTCCTCTTCCACGAGCATGAAACCTTCCTCTTCTTTTGCCTCTGGTAACATGCAGTTGGGATTTGAAAGCATGTTCCATTGATCCTTCTTCATATCTAGATATCCTAGATTCATGAGCAACAAGAGAACCCGTTAACTCATCAACTTGCATTAGACTTAAATCTTTAAATTCCTCTATGGGAACAACAATAGGCTCAAACTTCTTGGGCAAACTTCTCAGCACTTTCTCAATAACTCTTTTATTTTCAATATCATCTCCATACTGCTTGAGTTGGTTCACAACACTCATCACTTGAGTCATAAACGTATCAACACTTTCATTATCCTTTATCTTCATATTTTCGAAGTCCCTTCTCAAGTTCTGCAACTTGACAATCTTCACCTTGGACACCCCTTGATAACAGGTTTCAAGAATGTCCTAAGCCATCTTCGAAGATGCAGCACTAGCAATCTTCATAAAATTGGATTCATTTAATCCTTGCTGGATTAATCCAAGAGATTTATTATCCTTCTTCCTGTTTTCTTTTAGCAAAACACGGTGAGCATTAGATAGAGCCAATTTTGCTGCAGCATCAACTGGCTCGGGATAGCCATCAATAACATAAGTCCACAAATCATGAGAACGTAGAAATGTCCTATCCGAATGTACCAGGAATCATATGACTTCTTACTCAAAACATGAACCTGAATCTGAGAAGTACTACTGCCAGACACAACCATTTATAAAAATTGACAGAAATTAAATAAACCTTCACGCAGAAAAATATGAGAATTCATTTTTTGGCACTAACAGGGATAATCTGCAATGAATTAAGCAATTGTCGGATGAACGGCAGACTCTGATACAAAATATGAAAAACAGAGGTCAATCGACATTCGGGTTTCAGAGATTATAAACGCTGAACTCATAACACACGTTGATTGCCGAAATTGCGAAATAAGATTAAACTTGGGGCCAGACAGAGTGGAGTTTGGGGTTCGGGGTTTGCTAAGACCCGATGCACAAAAACAAAATGACATGGTGACTGCAGAATCACGAAATGCAAATAGGGTGTGGGCCCAACAATTTCGAGTTTGGGCTTTTGGTAAAGCAAATGAACTCCACTCACTTTTAATAAGTGAACTCCCAAATGCGAAATAACAAACTTTTAATTAAAATAATTTTTCAAATCATATACGCTCCAACAAATAATCTTTGGATAAATGTAAAACTAGATTCTCAATCGATAAAACAAAAAACAAAAAACAAACACAGAATAACCAATTCATTTCAAGAAATACTTTCAACCTATCTCTTTCTATATCGGTCTCATGCTCTATATAAATTACAATACGGTTCAAGTATTTATAGGAACAAAACTTGCCCTTCGACCTTAGCAAAAAATTAAATCAGAGCGGTGATGTTGGCCTGCAAAGGCTAAGGCGGCCACCGCTTGGGCTGACAGTGAACCCTCGCTTAGCAAAAAATTAAATCAGAGCGGTGATGTTGGCCTGCAAAGGCTAAGGCGGCCACCGCTTGGGCTGACAGTGAACCCTCGCATCTTGAAACATCAAAACGGCCACCGATCCGCCCTATATAAATTACAATACGGTTCAAGTATTTATAGGAACAAAACTTTCCCTTCGACCTTAGCAAAAAATTAAATCAGAGCGGTGATCTTGGCCTGCAAAGGCTAAGGCGGCCACCGCTTGGGCCCGATCCGCCATCATAAGGCGGTGAAATGATTACAAACCAACATTAACGCTACCAACAAACTTCAATTGATAAAGAAGAGGATAACAAAGTTAAAGCAAATAAGAAGTCATGAGCCTGTCTTTCAAACCCCAAATGATAAGCTGCATGAGCTTTAGCTGTTGTCAACAGATCGGCTTGATTGTTTCCCATCCCTAAACATTAAAACAAATTGTTGATGTGTATAACTAATGTCGTGGGCATTCATATATCCTAGATCAAATACATCACAGAGCTACCCACATCTGTGTTATGCTCATGCAGACCATGAAAGACGCAAGACGCCATAACTGTTGATATGTAGTAAAGATGGTAAAAAAGAAAACCATAATGATGAAGAAATATATATATATATATATATATATATATATATATATATATATATAATAACAGATTGTACAAAATCACAGAAAACATACATTAATATCTAAGTAGCTCCTTCTATAACACATAGCACAGCATTTTAGTACAAATTTAGAGCCAAGCACATATTTCTCATAAGTGAGTACAAATTATAGAAGTAGAACCAATAACATACTACTCATAAGCTCATAAGGTAATTTCGGAAAACCAATGTTCGAAACCGAGGAGTCTGTTTTGTCCAGGGACTTACTTCCGTTGGTTGGTAGAGAATATAGAGTTGGCTGTGATCACATGAAAATTGCATATCGCATGCTGTCATGAACCATCAGATAATTTCTATCAGCGGTGGAAGTGGTGGGATCTGATGATGCTGCAAACCAGACTGGTCTGAAATTACTACAATCATCAGGAGATTCCTCGGTGACAGCATGTGGATGATTAGGCTGGCGGTCTGAAAAACAGGCGAGAGGAGCCGACAAACAGGTAATCAGGCAGACAGATTCATGGTTGTTAAGATTTGGTTGAAGTTCCTGGCGATGATCGATCCCAGCTGGGGGTATATTGCTTTCGTCTACAATACGAGAGCCACCGATCTGGACATTCCGCATAGCAAACCCTAAGCATCTCTTGATAGCGATGATCCACGCACGGCACATTTTGGGTGGAGAAGTCCTCTCTTCAAATGCAAACTTGATTCTGTTGCTGGAGCAGATTGATGTGTTCACTGTCACCAAACAGGCATTGTATTCGAGGAAAACCCATCCTTCACCCGTGAGAATCTCTTGTGCGGATCTGATCAGGGCAAAAGATTTAATTAATTATGTAGTGATTCAGCGTGTAAATATTTAAATTCATTTTATTTCACATCGTGAATTAAAGTGAATAGAATGTTTATTATAGAAAAGTTTATAATACTGGCGGTGGTTATTTAGAATTCGCATTTATTTATGCTGATTGCAACTAGGAAGCCGAAGGACTAGAGAAATAAGAATAAAAAAATACTAATTCAATACTTCTCTGATTAAACAAAACAAAACATAACAATGAAAGGTTTGCTGTCTCGTATTAATATAATTTTTTATTACATAAAATATCATCAACCCTAGGGATAACCAATGAGAGAAAAACATCACTTTACTTTATGTATTATGTCAGGAATATGGTTTCCTTGATTCATGGACTTCTTGAAGATAGAATAATTAGTTTGATTATTCTCGCCGGTTTTTTAGACTTAGCTAAAGGAATCATGGATTAGTATATGGTTTTAGGCCTAAAGAAAACTTCTCTGGGACATTTGTTTTTTACCAATAAAGCGATATTGTTTGTACGTCCAAAGGATAGGATTATAAATATATCCACACATTGTCTACAACCAATGAGTTTTATAATATTTCGTAAATAAACACTAATAAAGAGGAATTTTGGAATTCCGTGAGGGAAGAATAATTTTGACATATGAATTTTTTTGAATTCGGGAGTCGAGAATAATTTTGACATCTGCCATAAAGCTGCGAACAATTGATTTTACCTATTTTCACAATAGAAGATTAACTATCAGCTATGTATTTAACCATACTTGTGTTCAATTTCAAAGTAGAATATTGACTATTGGTTATGGTATTTAACCAAATTGATGGCGTTCATGCTAATTGGTTGGGTTAAAAACATTAAACTACATGTCATTTTCAAAAACTCAAGTGGAGTAGACAATGATAACACGTGGAATCCATCTATCTATCAAGTCAATTTAGGGTGAAAATGGAAAGGCGTATGACAATAAACAAGACAATACAATAAATTACACTCTTCTTTTAAAGTTTAAGTTTAAATGGATTCATTCTATTTTTTTAGGTTTAATTAAAATAAAATAGGAAAGGTTATTAAAATATATTAATTGGGTCTATGTGGTTGTGGGATGAAGTGTTATCTATTATAATTGTAAATGTAGA
Source organism: Picea engelmannii (assembly GCA_009831015.1). Classification (NCBI taxonomy): domain Eukaryota; kingdom Viridiplantae; phylum Streptophyta; class Pinopsida; order Pinales; family Pinaceae; genus Picea; species Picea engelmannii. The sequence goes on from ML791177.1 coordinate 476,817, forward strand.
AAATCACAATCAAAAATCACACACAGATTATAAACACAGAGATTTTACGTGGTTCACCCAATTATTGGGCTACGTCCACAAAGCAGAGGTATATGTTGTCTTATTATTCAAATCATGGAGATTACACCAACTCACTCACCCTCCTGTCTGCCTCTATGGGATTACATAAATAATGAGCAAAATTAGATTAGTTACATAACTATTTTCTAAACATGTGCGTTCATACCAAATTGGTAGATTTGGTTGAACAAACTACTGCAAAATAGGCTCCACTAAATATGTTCATATCTACCAAATCTGGAAAATTCGTTGGCATATTCAACAATCGCCACCTTGACAATAATTAACCTCATACCTTGCTCCTTCTTTTTTTCATCACCTTTTCTGCAAGCCAAGCACCATTGTAGCTTCTCTAATAGTATTGGTTTTGTGAACATGTCTGCGCAGTTCTCTTTTGTATGCACTTTCTCAAGAGAGACTCCACATTCATCGATGACTTGTCTTACAAAATGGTACTTGATAAGTATATGTTTTGTTTTACTGTGGTAGGATGGATTCTTAGACAAGTGAATAGCACTTTGACTATCATAAAGTAACTTTACTTTGTCCTGCATCCTTCTAAACTCACCAAACAAACCTTTCAACCAAACTGCCTCTTTGCAAGCATGTGAAGCAGTTACGTATTTTTCTTCTGTAGTGGATAAAGAAACAATGTTCTATAGCTTTGACATCCAACTAACAGCTCCACCTACAAGAGTAAAGACATACCTTGAAGTTGACCTTCCCTTGTCCAAATCACCTACAAAATCAGAATCAACATATCCACAGACTAATTCACAACCACTGTTATAGGTGATATAGTAATCATTTGTGCCCCTCACATACCGAAGCAACCATTCATTGTTGCCCAGTGCTCTTTTGACAACCCCAACTGCATGTGAAATGCCCAGCCTTGTATTAACTATTGCATACATTAATCTTCCTAATGCATTAACATATGGTATTCTAGACATACATTCTTTTTCTTCTTTTGTACTAGGACATAAACTTGAAGAAAACTTAAAATGGGAAGCCAAAGGGATTGAAACTGGTTTCACATCGTTCATATCAAACCTCAAAAGTATCTTCTCAACATACTTCTATTGTGACAACCAAATCTTACCATTCCTCCTGTCTCTGAATATCTCCATGACCAAAATCTGCCTTACTGCTCCTAGATATTTCATATCGAACGTCCTAGCCATCTGAGCCTTTAACCTGTTGATCTCATTTATGCTTTTGTTTTCTAAAGGCATATCATCAACATACAATACTAAGATAATGAATATGTCATTATTCAATTTCTTAAAGTAGACACAATGATCATACTCACTCCTTGTGGGTGAAAATATGAATATGGGTTACACTTTTGCTTGTTTTATGAGAAAACAAATTGTATTTTCACAAGTTCTTCAACTTCCGACATACAAAAGTATTTTTTTTATTTAGAATTTCACTTTACAGTAAAAACAAAACTTGTAAAGAATTGTGTTAGCTTTCCAATGTCTATTTTTCAAATTTTTTTTATCGCGATTTGATATGTCAATTTGACAATTGTTTAAAAGTATGTTCCGTAAACATGAAATGAATGATAATGAGCTACCTTTTTCTACAACAATGTATCTATTATTAAACTTATGTTTTTAAGAAACGATATATACTACAACAATCTATAGAGACTCTATTTTATTATGACTATAATTTTGAATCTAACGGATGAATATTATAATTTCTAGAATTTTTTGAAGTTGACCAAGATGAAAACGTTGCATATTTTAAACACATGTTTTTCTACACCTTGTATTTATCTTAATTTTTACTTAAAAATGAAATTTAAATATACCCTCTTGAAAAGAACAGTTTAAGGATTATGAATATATTTTTTTCAATTTTTTTCACTGTATACTTTTAGAGATACCGATATTTCATTTCACCGAATCATAATGTCTGCTGAAAATATTATGTAGTGTTTTTTTTTTTTTTTTTAATTAAATAAAATTAGATAAAAATAAAGAAAATGAAAACAAACTATAAGAATTGAATGTAGATTCAATTTTAGAAATGCTGGTGTCATTTTCAAAACCAAATTCTCACTATTTGCAGTAGTCCGCAACCTCCAAAGTTTAGTTAAGCTTGGGGCAATTCTCTCATTTTAGTTTTCACTCCCAAATTCATTTTTTCGGCCAAAATACTCTTTCGGACAAAAAACTAATATTTCGGTCGAAAGACTAAAATCTAATGGAAACCGTCAAAACTGAACGGTTTCCAAGGTTTTCGACCGAAAAACCATTCTTTCGGCCGAATGGCTATCGAACGAATTCCGTCAGTCGCAAAAAATGAAAAGACGCGTCGTATCGTTTCATTTCACGCAAAATTGGATAAATAGGCTTTCGGCCGAACACATTTAACATAATTCATCAGATGGACAGATAGATATAAGCTCAGGGATAGGAATTTCAAAGCATTTCTATTACTGATTGCAGCGGTATTTTTTTCTTTATTTATTTCTTCCCTCTGTTCCATAGGCTTAATCGAAGGATTGATATCGATACATGGTGGTTTTCTAGAGCACTTAAACAAAGTTTTGAATCATATTTTTGGTTTTTGTTGAATAAGGTAATTGATGTTTGTTCAAGTTTTTATTGGAATAACAATTTATATGTTGAAAGATAAATGTTGAGCATTTTTTCAAGGTGAATTCTTTGTTGAACATATATTTTACAGATAACTATAAAAGTCATGGGAAACAAAAGTTTTTGCAAGAGAAAATATGATCACACTCGATATGATACTTTCCAAATCGAACAAAGGAAAGAGCTTTATCGGAGAAAGAAACAAGAACGTGCAAATATTCAAGAAACAAATGATGATAATGTCAATAGAGATTTTCGAGAAGAAGAAGTTCAAGCAGGTATGCATGCACATATGATGATCAAGAAGATGACACACATTGAGACTGTATTCAGAAAGTACAAAATTCAAAGTATAGAATTCAAATTTAAAACATTGTAAATTTAATATAATTGATTGTAATTACAAATTGATGTTTTTCAAAATTTACATAAATAGATTCGTCTCATAATGTCGAAGAAGACGTTGAAACCGAAATTGAAGCAGAAGACGTTGAAACCGAAATTGAAGCAGAAGATGAATCACCTATAGGTATGTACATAAATTTAGATTTAATACAAGATGAACACTCAAATATATATAATTTAGTGAATTTATGTTCTTTTTATGGTTTTTAATATAAACTTTAAATTTAAATATGAAGGAGAATCTATTAACATTGATGATGAAATATTAGAAAATGTTGATACTGACAAATTTGGGAAGAAAAAGGCTAAGAATTATATAAGATATCGAACTAAGAATATGTATAATACTTTTTTCAAAGATGAATCAGTAACAGTACAAGCTCAACTTTTACTTTGTCTAATGAAGTCAAGATAGTTAAAATAAGCTACATTATTATTGGGTATTCAAAAGTCAACAAAGGATACAAAGGTGACACACAATGTATTTAACAATATAACTAGTGTATTAAAATATTTTGGAAAATCTCAAAAAGAAGATGGCAGTGTTGCACATAGAGCAATACAAACAACAGTTGTTTCATCTAGCAATATAAAAGATCGTTTGACACGACACATGGAAAAAACAACGGGAACGCCAAGAAATACATTGCACAAACATAGAAAATTTAGTTTCCAAATAGATGTAAATGATGAATTGACTTGTTGCACAGTGATTTCTAGACAACCCTACAAAGATAGACTTGTAGAAAATGTTAAAGAATTGGCCCGTAATTGTTGGTTGGAAGAATATCATGTTTCACCAGATACAAGGGATGTGTTGCGATGAAGAATAGCACAGAATCAATATAAAGAACATCCAAAACATATATTGTCAATGACACAAATAGAGTTGTTTAATAAGTTCAAAGAAGAGCACAAACAAGTTAAAATTTCCATCAATACATTTGTGCAACAAAAACCATGGTTTGTTAAACCCATCACTGTCTATGACATGTGTTGTTTTCATTATCATGTGGAGTTTGAGTTGTATTACGACACGTTTTTGGATTTTGGTAAAACTTTATGGCCAGGTTCACCTCCTCCTTCCACATTTCGTGTTTTTATATCTGAAATTCTATATGAAAGAGAAGATGATGATTTATTTTACAAAAAAAAATGTGTTGGTGGAAAGAAATGTGATCGTTGTGTAAATATAAGTTTGTTTCATTCAAAGTATTATATTGATATGAATGATCAATCATTTTCTAATATAAGAGTCAATTGGAAGAAATATGAATATATGAGTAGCACGGCTCCACATTCTTCAAATGTTATTTCCAAAAGAATTGGTTTGAAGGTAGATAATATCAGCGTGATAGAATTTTTGAAGAAGTTTGAGGAAGAAATCTATAAATACACCAATCATTCACATAGAGATTGATGGAAAGATCTACAATTCAAACAATCCCATGAAGGGTTTCCACCACGGACAATTTTGTCTGTAGTTGATTTTGCAAAGAATTACACATTCGCTGCACAAAAAGAAATATAGAGCGAATATTATCATCTTGATCAAGTCATGATATTTCTCCACGTTCTATATAGACATGCTCAATGGAGTCTTCCAAATAGAGAAAACACCAACGACTATCAACATGTTATTAAAGAATATCACTTTTATATAAGTGATGATAGAGCACACGACACACATTATGTACAACATTGTTTTGATAAATTTTATGATTCATTGAAAGAACGTGAAAGAAGATTCGATCGACATTGGATATGGTCTGATGGGTGTGTGGGTCAGTTCAAATCTGCATGATCATTTTATTGGTTATGTCGTCTTCATAAAAAATTAAACATTACACATTGTTGGAATTTTTTTTAGACTGGTCATGGAAAATGAGAGCACGACGGTGTAGGAGTATGTATAAAACGAGCACTTCGAAGGTATCAGCTGAACCCTCATGAAAATCGATTTGAATACGCTAAACAATTTGTTGAACGGCGCAACATGGCTCTAAGACATGAATATAATCCATCAAGGGATGTGTGCAGGTGTGTCTATGTATAAATGTTACATGTCTGTGCACAAGATATATAAATTTGAACATGTTCAAATTTATATTCAATCTTCAATCATTTTCTTGAGAGATTTCAAGTTAACACGTTCTTGTCTTGTGCAAGTTTTTTTGGTATGTTGGAATCCAATATGTAAATAGATCAATCTCATATGACGTCAGTACAATACCTGGGATAAGAAAAATACATTCAGTTAAAACAAAATGTTTTCAAAATGGTTTTGCATTTGATAGACGAAATGACTCTTATTTTTGTTCAGTTTGCATAGAGGATGCAAAATCCATAGATATTTGTGAGAATGAAAATGCAGGATATGTTAAACCTTGAATGCTTAATTTAAAATGCAGGATATGTTAAAGCTTGGATGAAGAAAAGTATTTAAGACTTTGATGCTTAATTTAAGATGCATTGTAAAAAAGAGAATATACAAAACATTATTTGACAATAGAATCATGTATTTTTCATATTTTCGAAAGTACACAGTAAACATAAAATGAAACATTTAAATTAATACATGGGAAAACATTAGTTCATAACAAGTTAACTTTGTCATTTTTTTACCATCAATTATGAAATAAATGTATATATATATATATATATATATATATATATATATAATCAAAGTCTGAATAGTAACACTATAAAATACATAAGTTCCACATCCATTTTAGGATGGTAACAAAAACAAAGACATTTAACTTCAAAATTATGGACTCTAAGCCATCTCTTTAAGATAGATCACTTAATACATGAAATTGAAACCTGCAAAAAAATAGATTTCAAAAATTAAAAATTTACAATTCAAACATGCTAAATAATACAGAATTAAAAAATTGTAATTAAAATAAAATTGACTTACATATCAAAAGAGTTAACTGTCATCCTCCAACATACTCTTTCCCACAAAATATATTGTAAACATATTTTCCACCAAATATAATTTAGACATTTGTAAAAATAAAAAAACATAATAAAAAAACAAATAACACATATTAAATCATATATACTGTAACTAAATATTAAAGAAACAATAAGTAATAATAACATAACCAACCACAGTTAAACATATTGAACATCTAGTTACTCTCCAATTAAGAGTACATGATTTAAACAATTTGTAAATATTATCTAAAATGTTAAAAAATTTAAAAAGAAAAAATATGTTCTTGGTAAAAAAAAATTGAATTAGAGTTATATAATAATCTGAAAATAAATATAGAACTATGTATGAAGAAAGTTTACAAATCTCCATATTAAGTCATTCTTCCAATGAAATACTTATCTCCTTGTAGATAACGTTCCAAATCCTTGAGGTGAAATTATCCTTGTGGATAAGGTCCCAAATCCTTCAGGTGAAATTCTCATCCCAAGTGATGTTACTATGTTTTTGGTAAAACAGATTGTGAGTTAGAGTTAGATAATAATCTGAAAATAAATATAGAACTGTGTATGAAGATAATTCAGATAATTCATAAATATCCATGTATTAAGTCATTCTTCCAAAGAAATACTTATCTCCTTATGGATAAAGTCCAAAATCCATCAAGAAATTCTCCTTGTGGATAAAGTTCCAAATCCTTAGATGTAATTCTTATCCCAAATGTTGTTATTTGATCATATTTACAAAGTAATAAAATACTAATCTCCTCAGCAGTTAAATACTTCTCTTCTTCTTTTGCGGTGGTCATATAATCAAATTCCACTATGCCCTTTCAAAATAAAAGACTCATACATCTCCATATTAAGCAATTCTTCCAAAAAACTACTTATTATCTAAAAAAGTTCACAAATCTCCATTTTAAAAACCATTCTTCCGAAATATAATTATCTTTTATTTCTTCGGTGGAATAAATGTTCTCATATAATACTACGTCATTCTTGGACAAGAAAACAAGGAATGCAATCGAGGAAAATTTAAAAATTTTCTCTTTTTTGATGTGGGATAGAATATGTTCTCAAATATTCAAACATATTCAAGTTCAAAATTAGGTCTTCATCATGATCTAACCTTAATTTAAGTTTGAATGTACACCATTTAAGACAATTAAAAAACTTATCTAGGGGTTCTATATAATTCAAAATAATTGAGGAAAGGATAAACTATAAATTTGACAAAACAAAAATTTGATAAAAGTCAAGAACATACATTTATGAATCATCCTGAATGGACACATCCTTTCCTAATATGGGTGCTTCCTCAATCCCAATATCTCTTCTGAGCACACTCTCATGTACTCTCTTCTCCACATTAGCCTATATAACACATTTCAAATTTAAAAATTAAAAAAATTACATTCAAATGATTATATAACAAATTAAATTTAAATGATTTTAAGACATTAAATGATACCTGTGAACTCCCACCATCTTCAAACTCTCCCACTGAGAATTGAGACAAGCCAGCCCAAGTACTAGGAGATGGAATAGAGAGTTGTGAACAACAAAAATAAGAACTAAATCTAGGATTCAATGTGTTCACAATCATACACAATTATAAATGTTGTTGATCTCTTATTAAAAAGAGTGGAGATTAAACAACTATTAAAAAAAAACATACCCGATTCAATCCATCCAAATTCAAACTTGTTGAATCAAGTCCTCTATTGACTGGAGATTCGTTTAACATATTTCCAAACTGCAATTAATCACAAGAAGAAATCGATTATTTTTATAGAGACAAGGATATCTAAATCTAGAACTCGAAGTAATATATCATAAAATGCGTCAATTTTTTTTTAAATAGATCACATACCAATTTGCGATTCAGGTCATCATTCTGAATGACCTTCTTCCAACCATCCTGACAAAATTTTGCATACTCCAAAACTTCTTCCACTGACATTGCGTCTAATTCTGCATCTGTTTTATCAACAAATGTGGCCCAAGAATTGGATTTTTCTCTCTGACACTTCATGCCAACATAAACACCATAACAAATAGCTTCCAAATTTTGCCCGATTGCAGTCCTGGCCTCTTTGTCAACTTCTGATGTAGCCTGGAACTCTGAAAGTGATGCAAATGCCCCTGTTAGGTGAAGTACTAAACGTTGTGGAGGCCTCGACAATGTCTCACTTTGATATGACCCTTTGTGATCATATGTACGTCCTTTACCAGTCCCATAATATTTGGATGGTAGACTAGAATAATCTGGGTGCATGTGCAAGAAAAACTCCACAAAAAAATGTCTTGCAAAATAGTGTGAAAGCTCATCATTCTACGAAAATTTCCCATATGTTGCCAAAAATATGTTATATAGATGTCCGAAAAAGTCAGGGTGCTTAAAATATTGCACCTTCAACATTTTCCGCTTTGGTCCCTCTTTGAAATTGAACATGGAGATGGCGTCTTCTTTTGAAACTCTATTTTTTACTGTCTCCCATTTATCAGGACCCATCACCTCTGACTTTCGTTGCCTCATTAGATCGACAAAACTGTTAGTGGTTGGCCCCATCTTCTGATATGCTTCCATAAATTTTTTCAGTGAATGCAAAACAATTTGCAAACTTTGTTTTCTCTCCTGAGGAAGTTCCAAGACCACCAAATCATTTTTCAACCTCTTTTTAACACCTGAGCATCACTCAAGCATCATTGCTTTAGTATTCCCTTCCTAGGGAAGTTCATCGCCAACATCTGAAGGATATGTGGATGTTGGCGTGTAATCTTTTGTTTTGTCATAATGCGAGCTCCTAAATACACCTTCACTCTCTACACCAACATTTGAATCTTTGTGACAACCACTCTCATTGTTGCCCCTTACTCTAAATTGATTGCCTACACACACATTTGAAATAACTTCTAAATTTAACCTCACATAAATTTAAATACAACAAAATTCAACAAAAATAAACAAAATTTAAGAAACTTACAAGAAATATTATCTTGTTTAGAGCTATTCCCTACATTTTTATGTGTAGGAGTATTTATGCACAACCTATCTAAGAAGGTTGCATCCATAACACTGGTTTGAGCAGGTTCTGCAGTTGATCTATTTACATACTTGTTTGAAATTCTCCTTTGACGAGATTGTTGGTGCTCACTCGGAGTCTTGGTCAAAGACGGAGTTCACGTTTTTCCTTCTTGATAATTCCTAGAGCATTTGTGAGGAATGTTCGGATAATCTTATGTCGACATCACTCCTCAATATATATCCACAATGCATATTTTATCAATAAAAATTCAGAGATTTACACAAGTTCAAGCAATTAAAAATCCAGAGGTAAATCAAAGTTTTAAGAAATCAAGCCACAGAGGTACTCGCTCATTAGAAGTCCCAAAGAATGGTCATTCATCCATGAATCAATCAACTAAAAGATAAGTAAGGGGTCCATAGACAACATGGCAAATTATTATCTTTCACTCACTATCCATGCACAAAAAAGAAGGGCATTTGAATCTACAGGTGTTTAAACACTGAAGTGACAACCATTGATTCGGTTCTTGGACTACTACTCAGTCACGAATTGATGACTAAAGGGATAAGTGACAGAAGATAAAACAACAAAATTTTCATAATAATCAATAAAACCCACACATAGAAGTCATTGAAATAATAAGTTGGGTTCGCAAAGGGACTGTCATTCCACTCAAAGGTTTATCATTCACAATCCACATCAAAGAAGAAGACGCAAATACTAAACATTCATCCATGAATCAATCAACTAAAAGATAAGGGGTCCATAGATAGCATGGAAAATTCTTATCCTTCACTCACCATCCATGCATAAAAAAACAATACATTTGAATATATAGGTCTTTAAACACCGAAGTAATGATCATTGATTCGGCTCATGGCTGTCTTCTCAGGCACAAACTGATGACTAAATGAATAAGTGGCAGAAGATAAAACTACAAACTTTTCACAATAATCAATAAAACCCACACATAGAAGTCATTGAAATAAAAAGTAGGGTTTGCAAAGGGACTGTCATTCCACTCAGAGGTTTATCATTCACAATACACATCAAAGAAGAAGACGCAAAGATTAAAAATTCAGCCATGAATCAATCAACTAAAAGATAAGGGGTCCATAGATAGCATGGCAAATTATTATCCTTCACTCACCATCCATGCAGAGCAAAACAGAGCCTTTCTCTGACGAAGTGACGACCGTCGATTCGTCTCCTGACCAACTTCTTAGGCATGGACCAATGACTAAAGGGATAAGTGACAGAAGATAAAACCATAAACTTTTCACAATAATCAATAAAGCCCACACATAGAAGTCACTGAAATTAGAAGTTGGGTTCGCAAAGGGACTGCATTCCACTCAGAGGTTTATCATTCAGAATCCACATCAAAGAAGAATATGAAAATACTAAACATTTATCCATGAATCAATAAACTAAAAGATAAGTAAGGGGTCCATAGACAACATGGTAGATTCTTATCCTTCACTCATCATCCATGCATAGAAAAACAGGGCATTTGAATCTATAGGTCTTTAAACACCGAAGTGACAACTGTCGATTCGGCTCCTGGATGAATTCTTAGGCAAGGACTGATGACTAAAGGGATAAGGGAAAGAAGATAAAACAACAATATTTTCATAATAATCAATAAAACCCACACAAAGAAGTCATTGAAAACAAAAAGTTGGGTTCGCCAAGGGAAATCAATTCAGAAAAACAACAAGAAAGTGGATTCATTAAAAGTTCCCTATGGTTGGATCCAGTAAAACAATGTATTAGAACATTTATTTAATATTCCTTAAAGGTTCCCTATGGTTGGATCCACAAAGACTGCATATAATGTAATGCATTAGAATCCCCAAAAGAAATATTTTAATCTTGGATAGTTGTGAATATGGTTGAACTAAATACATAACTGTGAAATACTTTATGGCCACCTAAAGTTACATAAAGGGACCAAATTTTGTACTATAAACTAAGGGATTTCTACATTGAGTGGATAACTACCCAAAAATAACTCAATATCATGTGCATATTAAAAGTACCCTATGGTTGGATCCACTATTCATAACCTTACGCACCCACTAATACCATAATAAATCTTTAGTAAGTGGTGCACAACAACTTGTTATGCCTTTAATATGGACACATAATAAATCTTGCTTTACTAGGTGGTGCACTCTTATCTGATCATAGATTGGATAATGTTATATTATATAGCATATGAACTATGCAAATGGTATATTATATAGTTGGATCACTTGAAAGATTTAACGACAAATTGTTGGATAGTTGTGGATATGGTTGAACTAAATACATAACTGTGAAATACTTTATGATCACCTAAAGTTACATAAAGGGACCTAATTGTGTACTATAAACTAAGGTATTTCTTCATTGAGTGGATAAGTACCCAAAAATAACTCAATAGCATGTGCATATTAAAAGTACCCTATGGTTGGATCCACTATTCATAAACTTACACACCCATTAATAACATAATAAATCTTTAGTAAGTGGTGCACAACAACTTGTTATGCCTTTAATATGGGCACATAAGAAATCTTTCTTTAGTAGGTGGTGCACTCTTATCTAATCACAGATTGGATAATGTTATATTATATAACATATGAACTGTGCAAATGGTATATTATATAGTTGGATCACTTGAGAGATTTAACAACAAATAGTTGGATAGTTGTGGATATGGTTGAACTAAATACATAACTATAAATACTTTATGGTCACCTAAAGTTACATAAAGGGACCTAATTGTGCACTATAAACTAAGGGATTTCTACATTGAGTGGATAACTACCCAAAATTAACTCAATACCATGTGCATATTCTTTGAACATGGTTCCATCCACTAAGATAGCATATATATTCCTTATAGTTCATACATATTCCTTATGGTGCAAATGTTGTATGAGTGTTGTTCATATTCCTAATATAAATTTCTACAAATAATAATGTGATGACTAATAATAGTTGCCTATGAGAGATATTAGGTCGAAATGTTTGAAGATTTCACATTTGGATTATCTCTAGAGTTAGTTAAATATTTTCAAAACTCCAACATATTTCAACAAAGGAAGGGATGGGAGATGCGAGATGGAATTAAGGGTTTAAAGGGAGCCTGGTGATTTACTTTATTTATTTGTATGCATGAAATTAGTTACATGAACATTTTAAAAATACGCATATAAGGAATATCACTTGTTATTAACGTCTATGTGTGAGTTATGTATGTGATAGCTATGCCTACATATCCAACAGAAATCCAATAAGTTGTCAATTTGAAGTTATATTATATGAATATAAATGTCATCACTAAGATAAGAATTCAATAACTTTGGTCAATATGTGTGAAGTAATAAATGAGTATAATAATTATTTCCCATCTAAGACTCTTTTATTTCTATAAATTAGACTTTATCATCCAAAATGAAGTATTCGTTATAACTATTCCTTTAGTCAAAGGGCCTGTACAATTGGAAAAGACGACCAAAGTGGAAGACATTTGAAAAGACCACCAAAGTCAGAGACTGGTTCCTTTTTGAGAAGTTTACTACATAGGTAGGTCACTCATGTCTTACATGAGATGCGACCAAGACTCGTGACAATATGTAGGACATGTGAAGCATAGGGGGAGATTTACTTACCCATTAGGTCTCACTAGATTAGGTCTCACTAGATGTTTTCAAGATGTTTTTTTGTCAATGTAGTCCAAATATAAATGAATCAAGATGGCAATGAATATTTCTTTCTCTTGTTATGAAATGAAGAACATAGAAAAATGCAAAACTTGGCATGAATTACATAATCATGTTAATCATTGAGTTTTTGTTTGAGGCCATAACTAAGGGAGCATATATCATAGCTTGGCCCAACTCACTAACCTAAGGAATATTGATAGCTTGGCTAATGACCATGACAAATTACCTAAAATGAAACCAATCTATGAATAGATTGACTCATTATATAAATACCAACATTAACAAAGTGATCAGGGGATCAAATTTTGCTCAAATTTCAAAGTGCTAGGAATGTAACAAAAACAGTGTCATTGCATCTGTCTCGTCTTCCTGATTCCGGCGATATATTTACTTTCTCAAACAGAGTCCGTATGGAGAAGATATCGCGATTTGTTCCCCAAGCCAAACAGGCAAAAATTTGATGTTGATTGTACCTATCCGTACAGTCTGACGTGGCAGGGTTGTACAAACCGTACGATGATGATGTGGTAGTTGTTTATTGGTTTATTGTTGGCAAGTCGGGTGTTGACACGTGTCCGGTTGGTGGCAAATGATATGAGGACACGCGGCCCAATCCATGGGTGCCACGTGTCCCCCTCATTGTTTGGTTTAAGTTGTTATATAAAATGTAATGGGAGTCCGTGGGGTTCGACCCCCGGACCTCCCTACTATGTAAATACTTCACAACCTTCCGCTAACCACTATGTCGACCTTTGTTCCTTGTTTCATATATCAACGCACATATATTTAAACTTGCTTGTTGTATTAAATGGAAAGGGGGGAGGGCAGGGGCTTAGCCCCGACCCGTGGTTTCATTCCACAACATATGACCATGTTCTATGTAATGTAGCCGACCGTTTGGTATGCGCGCGTATTTTGAAACTTAACCACTGGTCATATAAACGTGTGCCATATGACTTGGAGCGTGGGGGTTAGTTGCACGGTTTGGTAACGACTTAACCACCATTGCCTAGCGCACGGTCATATGCTCTCATACGCCCAGGTGCCGAGGCGGTTAGGGGCTGGCGTGCCCTTAGCCATCCTACGGTTTGCACCGTTGGCGCGGTTTCACCTGGTGCTGGGTTTTTGCGCTTAAATGAGCGTGTGAGCCAGGTTCAATTCAGGGGGGTGCGAATTGTAGAACCAGAGACAACAAGCTTGAAGAAGGAGACTTCCAGGAGGTCTATATTTCTCATTTTTCGACCGATTGAGGTGCCGAAAGAGCCCAGACAGGGGGTTTGGGACGCTGGGAAGCCATTGAAGCAGTCAGTTTGTCAGTTTGAGAATTGTAAGACATGTTTTTGAGCACTTTTTGAGAAATTAATAATAATGATCCATTGGAAGCTGGACCAGGAGATGTAGCCCATAAGAGGGGTGAACTCCTTTATCAATTGCTGTGCATATGTGTTTATGTTCAATGATTATGCTGCTGTCTATGTATAATTTGCATAAGTAATCATTTATTTTATGTGTTGCAAACTGATCCTTTTTCTTTAAACACATAACATTCACTTGCAATAAGTTTTCAAGTTTTTCAAGTCTTCTTCATTTTTAGATCAAGTTGGTATCAGAGCACTGGTTTTGAAGACTTGATTGTTTGCA
>ML791177.1:495180-538799 GCA_009831015.1 Picea engelmannii
TTGAGGCATGTTTTGGCTATTTGCCCAAGTCACCTTTAGATTTCATCTTTGGGAAAGATATTGTTGTTGATGGGAAATATGATATTGATCGGGCAGAGAAGTTCATTGAACAAATTTAGTCGATACATCAGGTGGTGCAAGAGTAGTTGGAAAAGAGTCAGGCCAAGTACAAAACGAGACATGACAAGCATCATGTTGATCACAGTTTTGAAGTTGGTGATGAAGTGTGGCTTTACATCAGCAAGGAGAGGCTTAAAGAAGAAGGTAAAAAGTTGAAACCAATTCGATATGGTCCTTTCAAAATCGTTGACAAGATTGGTAACAATTCTTTTCGTTTAGATTTGCCTCCTTATATGCAGATGTATACAGTTGTTAATGTTGAGAATTTGAAGTTGTATGAGCCTCCATTGATTGATGATCAAGGAGATCATGTTCAGATTCCTTCCATAGATGATTTTTCTCCAGAGTATCTAACAGAACTACAGGAAGACACCATCCTTGACAGGAGAATGAGAACTTTGAAGCGAGGAAATGTGGAGTATTTGCGAGTTGGTCTTAAAGGGAAGAATCCAAGCAAGGCCAAGTGGATTGAGGTTGGAATGGTGAGGGAACTATACCCTCATATTCACATAGACTGAGATAGTCTTTTGGAGGTCCAAAAGCTTCCCAATGGGGAGGTGTGATTAGGGGATCAAATTTTGCTCAAATTTCAAAGTGCTTGGAATGCGACGAAAACAATGTCATTATGTCTGTCTCGTCTTCCTGATTCTGGTGGTATATTTACTTTCTCAAACGGAGTCCGTATGGAGAAGATATCGCGATCTGTTCCCCAAGCCAAACAAGCAAAAATTTCATGTTGATTGTACCTGTCCGTACATTCCGTACAGTCCGTACGGTCTGACGTGGTAGGGTCGTACAAACTGTATGATGATGAAGTGGTAGTTGTTTATTGGTTGATTGTTGGCAAGTCGAGTGTTGACACGTGTCCGGTTGGTGGCAAATGATATGAGGACACGTGGCCCAATCCATGGGCGCCACATGTCCCCCTCATTGTTTGGTTTAAGTTGTTATATAAAATGTAATGGGAGTCCACGGGGTTCAACCCACGGACCTTCCCTACTATGTAAATACTTCACAACCTTCCGCTAACCACTATGCCGACCTTTTTTCCTTGTTTCATATATCAACGCACATATATTTAAACTTGCTTGTTGTATTAAATGGAAAGGGGGGTAGGTCGGGGCTTAGCCCCGACCCGTGGTTTCATTCCACAACATATGACCATGTTCTATGTAATGTAGCCGACCGTTTGGTATGCGCGTGTGTTTTGAAACTTAACCATTGGTCATATAAACGTGTTCCATATGACTTGGAGCGCGGGGGTTAGTTGCACGATTTGGTAACGACTTAACCACCATTGCCTAGCGCGCGATCATATGCTCTCATACGCCCAGGTGCCGAGGCAGTTAGGGGCTGGCGCGCCCTAAACCGTCCTACGGTTTGCATTGTTGGCGCGGTTGCGCCAGGTGCTGGGTTTTTGCGCTTAAATGAGCATGTGAGCCAGGTTCAATTCAGGGGGGTGCGAATTGTAGAACCAGAGACAACAAGCTTGAAGGAGACTTCCAGGAGGTCCATCTTTCTCATTTTTCGACCGATTGAGGTGCCGAAAGAGCCCAGAGAGGGGTTTTGGGACGTTGGTAAGCCATTGAAGCAGTCGGTTTGTCAGTTTGAGAATTGTAAGACATGTTTTTGAGCACTTTTTGAGAAATTAATAATAATGATCCATTGGAAGCTGGACCAGGAGATGTAGCCCATAAGAGGGGTGAACTCCTTTATCAATTGTTGTGCATATGTGTTTATGTTCAGTGATTATGTTGTTGTCTATGTGTAATTTTCGTAAGTAATCCTTTATTTTATGTGTTGCAAACTGATCCTTTTGCTTTAAACACATAACATTCACTTGCAATAATTTTTCAATTTTTTCAAGTCTTCTTCATTTTTAGATCACAAAGTAATACAGATTTTCTATTCATGGAAAATATCTTGAATATTAGTGTTGATTCTTAGTGCAAGTGTTTGCTAGAAAACACTTTGAACCTAGTTTATAAGGATTTTGTCACTTGTGGTTACTTATTTTTAATAATATTTTTTTAAGACTCTTGTACACTACGAAATTGTGTTAAAAAATACGATGCACTCAAGAAATAATTGCTCCATATATATAGATTCTTGTTCTTGAACTACAATCATACAATATGACACTAGATTATTCTTTGTTAAGTACAATGCCATATTCACTATTTGCAATTCAATTCCATCTTACTCATGGTTGTTTATATTTGAGAACAAAATGAATTCTACCTTTTTGCAAGATTGATTTCAGCTCTTTTCCTTTTCATTTAAAGAGCAACAATGCCACAATACTAGTAAATTACACCAACACACAAAATTTTGTAAATATCAACATCCCTAAAAAAAAAGTAAATATATTTGTATATACTACCAAAGATCTCAAATGATGAATAAATCCAAGGAATATAGGAAAGTGTCATAAGGTATTTACAAAACTAGTAAAAATAGAGCTTCAAATGGAACTTTATGCCTTACTAGTCAATGGAATGGATATGTTATTATGTGTTGAATCATGTAAGAAGTCAAATAGTCAATTAGGTTAGAGTGTGACTAAGTAGGAAGTTTTGTTGGGAAGTTCCACTAGGGGAGAATTGACCTAATATGGA
This sequence comes from Picea engelmannii, assembly GCA_009831015.1. NCBI lineage: Eukaryota > Viridiplantae > Streptophyta > Pinopsida > Pinales > Pinaceae > Picea > Picea engelmannii. The sequence continues at coordinate 497,919 of ML791177.1, forward strand.
AGTGATAGATTTACTGAACTATGCATAATTGACTTCAAGATCGCATTGAGATAATTAATGGAAATAATGGATGCATGTTTCTAAAACATGTCAACAAAAACCTAAAAGGTTCTAAAGAATGTTTATTGTTCAATTATTCGTGTAGTATGGTCTATGAGTAGTTGAATGGTTGAGGACTAAGTTGATTGGGGTTCTTGGTAGAATAGCACTCAACGTTACCATGGAATAGATCAATCCTAATGCTTTCTTTGAGGGTGCATATATTAACCTCAATGATTTGACAAAATGTACAAGGGATTACAAGATCAAAAGCAACATGTGTATGGTGCATCAACAATAACTATTCAACCACTTCATTGTCATTAGGAAGTGGGCATCAAAGGACATGAAGAAGTTGAATTGATTATTCAGGTGGCATGTAAAGAAGAGGAACAATTGTAACTATCGCTTAGAGATGGGACATAAGAATATGAATTGCTAGAGATTGAGAGAGGGAGGTAGTTGTTTGAAGATTACAATTGAGAAAGGATGCAATTATAGGTCTCTACAATTGGAAAATCCCACCAAAGTGAAAGACATTGGAAAAGACCACCAAAGTGGGAGACTGGTTACTTTTTGAGCAGTTTACTACACAAGTAGGCCACTCATGTCTTACACAAATCCAATAAGTTGTCATTTTGAAGTTATATTATATGAATATAAATATCATCAATAAGATAAGCATTCGATAACTTTGGTCAATATGTCTGAAGTAATAAATGAGTATAATAATTAGTTCCCATCTAAGACTCTTTTATTTCTATAAATTAGACTTTATCATCCAAAATGAAGTATTCATTATAACTATTCATTTAGTCAAAGGGTCTCTGCAATTGCAAAATACCACCATAGTGGAAGACATCGGAAAAGACCACCAAAGTGGGAGACTGGTTCCTTTTTGAGCAATTTACTACACAAGTAGGTCACTCATGTCTTACACAGAGATGTGACCAAGACTCATGACAATATGTAGGACATGTGAAGCATAGAGGGAGATTTACTTACCCATTATCATTAGGTCTCACTAGATGGTTTCAAGATGTGTTTTGTAAATCTAGTCCAAATATAAATGACTCTTGGCAATGAATATTTCTATCTCTTGTTATAAAATGAAGAACACAAAAAAATGCAAAACTTGGCATGAATTACATAATCATATTAATCATTGAGTTTTTGAATGAATTTTTTTTTTGAGGCCATAACTAAGGGAGCATATATCTAGGAATCAAGTCCAATATAGGGCCATTCATGACCAAAGTAGTGCGGTTGGATGAAATACATTCCATGTCATTTTCTTTGCATCAACAATCAAATGAATTGTCTCCTTGGAAAAATTGGCATTCATAAATGCAAGGTCTCTAAGGGATTGAGGGAATTATTCCTTGTACACACAACAAAAATACCATATGAATTGACTTGTTGAGAAGTGGTGCAATGGTATTCAAGGTTTTATAGATCAAGGTATCCAATGGATTTTATTTATAATATGGGAATCTCATCTAATAAGAACATCATTTCATGTGTAGAACTCTTTCAATGTCCTCAATATTGAATATACTTTATAATCTACTTGCATTATTAAAACCATACAACCTTGTTATTTAATATCATCAAAATATTTTGAATACATTTTATAATCTAGGTTCACATTATTAAAAACCTACAGCTAATGTTTTGTAGCATCAAGTGCAAAAAGATTGAAAACAACATAACTTATGAAATAGTTTTAATATAATTTAATGGTAAACAAGGCATTGTAAAGTACTTTGTAAGATGAACTTTGTAAGAAACTTATGATACTCTAATATTACATATGTAAACTTGGCCATGATATTTGAGTATTACAATATTTTCAATAAAATAAAAGAGAATTATTTTTATTATATAAATTATCATTAATATAATATTAAAATCTATTACCTATGATATAATAAAATTTTATAGTTTACATGTTGAAAGTAAATATTGACAATTATATGGAAATGTAATTGTAATCGGATTCACCAACTTGGGACTATGGAAGAGTTGATAAAATAAGAAAAAAATCTAAGTATTTTGAAAGAAAGTGTAGCTGAATGATACCTTTATGTAATGGAAAAGGATAAGTCCTCATAATGATAGGCATTTGTGAGGTTAAAAAAGGCTGTCAGAATTGAAATCCTTTGAAGTCATCTGTCACGTTCCATTCATAAGTGTCACTTGTCAAGGATTTTAACTCTTCTCTTAAAAAAAGTGGGATCACTAGCTATAAAATGGTTCTTATCCATTAGAGTAGGGGCCTTTTGAAGCATGCTACTGCAGGTAGTCTGGAAGAGATTGTTCAGGCTAGGAATACGCTTGAATTGAAACTAACTTAGTGCCCATGCCTTCTCAATAAAGTTTATGTTCAACGTACTTATTTTTCTGGTTTATATGAAGTTCAACTAGAAAACATGTCCTACTAAGATTTACTTCTTTTCTCGAAAATCTATGTTCAATTCTAGCCAAAGCCTCTAGTATTTCACTGTTGTTCATATTGTTCATTTGTTTGGTGTCAGTACTCCTAAATATGTTGAAGATATTACTTCATTTAGTTCCTTTTTAGTTTCAGATTTTTGGTTTGCTTTAGTTTCCAGATTTTGGATCCAGTTCTAGGATTTTCAATTTTTTTTTTTTACTTCAGTTATAAATTAATAAATTATTATAGAATAATTATGGATGGCTCACATGAATGGTATCTGAGCCTCGATTGATAGCACATTATATAGAATTTTCAGTTACAGTTCAGATTATTTACTTATGTTCTCCAATCTGCTATAACTTTTGATGACTTTCTATGATTTTATTACGCTAAACCTACTATTAGGATATTATCCCATTATTAGTTCATTCCTTTAGTCTATAAAAGTTTTGGTCTCAAAAGAGTGGAGTCCCTAACAAATTAAGTTCATAACTGGATCATATTTTTCATATAAATTGGGTGTTGTTTAATTGTTTTAGGTTTTTGTTTTTTTTTTCGAAATCAAGAAATATAAATTTTCAAGAAATTATAAGTTTTTTTGTTTAAATTGTATTTATGAATGTAGAAATGAATTCATCTTGCTGAAAATTCGTAGAAGAATACTAGGATTATACAAAAAAAAACCCATTCCAATATAGAGATTCAACAATTTTTCCTCTAATTTCAAACAAATATACTCAGAAAATATAAAAAAACAATATACAGATTCAACAATTTTTCCCCTAATTTCAAACAAATATACTCAGAAAATATAAAAAAACAAAATATACAGAGTCTCGATTGACTCTTATTGATTTTTGCATATATCAAAAAATAACAAATAAACATTTTCATGAATTCCATTAATAGGTGTAACTCGCATTTTAATTACTGTGTAAAAGGGGCAAAGAAAATAAATTTTAATTATAAATTGAAAATTAATATTAAAATTTAACAATACATAAAAAAAAATTAAAATTAAAACTAAATACTACATAACAATACAGGGGTCAGAGAAATACCTGGAGCTCAACACGCCAATGATGCCAACCACCAACATGACCTCTGTACTCACAGACCTCATGCTCACCGACCTCACTCTAAAAAACGCTCGCCTACACAAACTCATGCTCACACTCAGAAATTCTCATGCTCAGAAACCCTCAGAAACTCTCACGCTCACAAATGCTCAGAAACACTCATGCTCACGCTCATAGACACTCACAGACGCTTGGAAACGCCAACAAACTCCAACAAAGTTCGAAAATGTAACAAATTCAATTTGTGGTTGATATATAAATCATCTTTCAGCTGAACAATCTTTCGGCTGAAATATAGTTCGACCGAACAATCTTTCGGCTGAAAGATAGTTCAACTGAACTATTGTTCGGCTGAAAGAGTGTTCGACCAGAATATCTTTCGGCTGAAAACATATTGCCGGATGGAAAATATCCATCCGACTAAATTTTTACATGCAAATCAAGGGTGTCGTTATTGCACCGTTCAATTTGAGATTTCACGTTTCGGCCGAAAACAATAACTTTCAGCCAAAAAATAATATTAGTTCGTCCGAAAAAATGTTTTTTGGAATTTTGGAGATCCGATTTTCACGAAAGTGTTACCCACTTTCGTGATTTCACCCTTGTATAATTATGACTCACCATGAAAGAGTCAAATTTCTTGTACCATTGTCTGGGTGAATGCCTCAGACCATACAATGATTTCTTGAGCCTGCAAAAAAAATTCTTGCTACGATTATGAATGAACCCTTCATGTTGTTCCATGTAAATTTCCTCATCCAAATATCCATGTAATAAAGGAGTCTTAACATCTAATTTCTCCAACTCTGAATCAAGCAATGCAACTAATGCTAACACAATTCAAATTGAAACAATCTTTACAATTGGTGACAAAATCTCATGAAAGTCAATACCTTCTTTTTGAGAATATTTTTTCACAACCAGCCTTGCCTTGTACCTTTCCACCTTATCATAAACACCCTTCTTCAACTTGTAGACCCACTTGCAACCTACAGTTTTCTTGTCCCTTGGAATTTCTACCAGGTCCCATGTGGCGTTCTTCCCTAATGACTTCATTTCATATTTCATTGCTTCTTTCCATTTATCACTATTAGAACCCTTCACATATTCCTTATAGCATGAAGGTTCATCATCATTAGTACTCAAAGAAATTGAGGAAACAAAATCATGATACCTTCTTGGATGATTTATGACCTGCGTAGATCTCCTTAGGGAAGTTTTTGGCTCATCCACTTTCTATTGATTGCTATCATCAACCTTGTCTTCCTCTATAGGAAACTCTTCATGAACATCTTCATAAACTTGTTCATGGCCAGTTTCATCTATATTTTAATTGGTTTCAAATTGAATCTGTTGATACTTAGGTACTTCTTCATGTTTCGTTTGAACATATACATCTAATTTGATAAGAGATGATTCATCAAATATTACATCTCTGTTAATGGTGATCTTGTGGGAAGTAGGATCCCACAACCCATACCCCTTAATACCATCACCATATCCAACAAAGATAAGCCCTTTTTATTTTGGATCTAATTTAGAACACTGATGTTTCGTAATTAGAGCATAGTCTTCACAACCAAAAACTTTAAGATTAGAATAATTACAATTGTGACCTTTCCATACCTCTTCAAGACTATTTCACTCTATTGATGTTGATGGTGATTGATTCAACAGATAACAATTTGTAGTTACTGCTTATGCCCATATTTCCTTCTACAAATTGGCATTACTAAGCATACTGCTTGCTCTGTCTAGAAGAGTCTTGTTCATGTGTTCAGAAACTCCATTTTGCTAAGGAGTATAGGAAGTGGTTTTATGCCTATCAATCCCAAAATACTTGCAATATTTATCAAATTCCATTAACATAAATTCACCACCATTATCAGTTCTTAAACATTTAATGGATCTACCAGTGCTCTTTTTCACTAAAGCTCTAAACTGCTTGAAAACTGTAAATACATCAGCCTTACTTTTCAACATATTGACCCAAACCTTTCTAGATAAATCATCTATAAAAGTTACAAAATATGATGATACTCCATATGAAATAGTAGGGGATGGTCCCAAAACATCAGAATGGATGTAATCAAGGATTCCTTCACTAGTGTGTCTTCCATTTTTAAATCTTTGCCTATTATGTTTTCCATAAATACAGTGCTTGCAGAAATCTAACTTTAAAGACTTTAGACTAGGAAGTAACTTGCGATCAGTTAATACCTTTAATCCTTGTTCGCTCATAAGACCCAACCATTGATGCCACAGTTGAATAGAATCATTGTCTTTCTCAGATACTTCTTTCATATGATCTGACTCAGTTCTTCCTTCTAACATGAACAGGTTACCAACCTTCTTTGCTTTCATAACCAGTAGGATTCCTTTGTAGACTTTCATAACTCCACCTTGAACAATACTCTTATATCCTCCAGTGTCTAAGACTCCCAAAGAAATTAGATTCTTCCTAATCTCAGGTACATGTCTCACATTAGTTAGTATTTTAACAGTTCTATCAAACATCTTAAGTTGAATGCTACCAATTCCCACAACTTTACATGATATATCATTTCCCATGTAAAAAATTCCATCTATAGACTGGTAGGTAATAAACCGGTGTCTATGAAGACACATATGATTTGAAGCACTAGAATCTAATAACCATTTTTTATCATGACGTGAACCAATACTAATTGATAAAACTTCATCAGTCATACCTGAACCTCTTACTGAACCTATTTCAGTTGTGTTTGCTTCCTTCATTTCTTTTCGAGGGTTGTCTTTGGAGGCCTTTTGTCTCTTCCAACAGTCCTTCTTCAACTGTCCAGATTTTCCACAAAACCAACACTTAAGATTTCTCTCTTTTCCCTTCGACTTTGACCGAGAGAAATCCCTCTGACCATGTCATCTTTCTTTAGGTCTACCTCTGACCATCATCACCTCAGATGTAGAGGCTTCTGAATTGGTTTTCTTCCTTGCTTCCTCAGAAAGCAGTGCTCCAATAATAACATCAAAATCAATACTTTCCGTTGAACTAAAATTAACAGAGGTAACAAAGTGATCCCATGACATGGGAAAATAACACAATAATGTAATTTCCTTATCTTCAGATTCAAATTCCACTCCCATGCTATGATTTATCCAAGTGGACTAAAAGAGTATTAAAATTATTTAAATGATCAACTATTTTTGTACCTTCCTTCATGCACAAAATGTACAATTTCCTTTTCAGGAAGATCATGTTCATCAAGTATTTCATCATATACAAGCTTTCCATCTTCGTCCATAAACCGACTATTGTCTTCTCCGAGACAATGTTGAACAAAACATCATCAGCCAAACATGGGAGTATGGCACTTAGTTCTCTCACATAAATCTAATCCTACTCATCACCTAAAATGGTCACAAGTTTCTTTGCTTTTCCCAAAAGTGCCTTCACCACGCCTTGTTGCACGAGAAGATCGTACATCTTCACCTTCCAGATCTCGAAATTGTAATTTCCATTGAACTTCTCAATTTCGAATTTCGTACTCTGAGTTTTCTCCATTAGCAGAAATAAAAATTATAGAAACACACCATTGTTTATAATAACCAAATCTTTATATGGATAAATAACCTTATGTTTAAATATTTAACCCAAAACTTAATGCTGAAAAGGTTTTTAAAAAAATATTTTAAAATATTTTATACCTTAATAAAATATTTGATACGTTTTACCAAATCTAAGGAAATTAAACCTTTAAAAATATATATTTTAACATCCATTTATGCATAGTATTCTCACCATATCATTTCATTTAACCATTCGACCATACCTTTTAATATTCAAAAAATAAGCATCCAGCCACTTGAACAAGTTCACGTTTTATGCATACAACATTTCAAAAAACCTTTAATCTTTTCAAAAAACAAAGTACCATGCGAATGTTTGTTTCTTGATCTACAACTATGACAGAGATGTTGTCGTTGTCATTAGTGGCAGACCATGTCCCTTCTCCATGTTCCCTCTACCTCACGCGCCAAGCGTTTATTACAGATCCGTACCCTCTACCTCATGCGCCAAGCCCTTATTTCATATCGTCGTCGCGCTTCAATGTACGATCAGATCGCAAAGATTTCAAATTTTTTATGTGCATGAAGTGTGAACTAGTGGTCGTCATGACCTTTGATAGGAGAGACCTACAGAGATTTGGAGATCAATGCCCCCTCTCAGCTCATGTTCTATCACCACTGATCTCTTAATCATATTTCACCACCTCTTCGATGACAGATGACAACCTCTCTCTCAATTTGAAAACTCGATTCTCTACCACAGTTGGTTTACTGGTCTCACAGATCACCAATCAAAAATTCTCTGATACCACTTGTTATAACTACAAATGTGGAAAAACAAAATCAACAATCACACACAAATTATAAACATAGAGATTTTACATTGTTCAACCAACTATTGGGCTACGTCCACCAAGCATAGGTATTGGTTGTCTTATTATTCAAATCATGGAGATTACAACATATCACTCACCCTCCTATCTGCCTCTACGGGCTTACATAAATAATTAGCATAATTAGATTAGTTACATAACTGTTTTATAAAATTGTGCGTTCATACCAAATTGGTAGATTTGGTTGAACAAATTACTACAAAATAGGCTCCACTAAATCTGCTCATATCTACCAAATCTGGGAAATTCGTTGGCATATTCAACATTATCTTCTCTACTGAAGTTCTATTTCGGTTAATGACATGATGAGTTCATTATGAGTAAATTATTGTAACAACTTCAAACTTTGTTGTTGATTTTGACATTGTCCAATAAAAAATCTAGAGTTTACCTTGGGTACCATCTCTAAATGAGAGAAATTACATGATGAAAATATATTATTGATGATGATGATGATGATGATTAACATCCACTAAGACCTAATTGGTCTATCGGACCTTAAGACGGTAAGTGATTACTTGTGATTCTTTAGAATTTTGTTTATTTTTTCGAAAAGCATTAAGAGAAGCTTTCCAAGATCACCATACTTTTGTTGAGTTAAGAGGTTAGGAAGGTTGGTAGTGTGATCAATATTTTGAAAATGAGATCTAATATGGGTATAGGCTGGACAATCTAAGAGAAAGTGATTTTCATCTTCAACCTTCTTAGTGTCACAAAGGTCACACACTCTTTCATCCCATGGCATTTTAGGGATTGACCAATGCCCAGTTTCACTATAGAGCTCGTGAGAATTTGTTCTTATCTTAGCAATGCTTATTTTTTTCTTTACACTTGGCAAAATAGATAGATAATTTTGATCTTCTACATTAGGGTTGATTACATCTTTATAATACCTTAAATATCTTTTTTCCTCTAACTCTTTATCACACCACATTTTTTCATTAAATTTTGATTTGACAATTTTTTTAATAGTATCTTTATGATGCAAAATGGTTTCTTCCATGATTCCCCAATAGTTTAGCCAAGACCAGGCATCTTTATGCCATCCTCGCTTGAGTCGATGGTGGTTAGGACTTGATTTTGAAGCAATTTTAGGTGGCCTCTTGTCTTCCATGTTGTTTAAATTTTTCTTATACATTAGGTATCTATTCATAGCCATGCTCTCAATGGGGGAGAGGCGTGTTTCTATGAGGAGGGTGGGATAGGGTGTATTTCCTTTAATTTTGAGATTATAGGTTATAAAATTCTTTTGTATTTTCTCTATCTTTCTCCAAGATTCACGAGAGATACTACTGCCCAAAAATTCACATCCATAAAGAATAGTAGGTGTAACAAGAGTCTCAAAGAGGAGTTTGTTATTATCCCAACTCCAAATATTAACTGATTTACAATTATTTTTAAGCCCATAATAAGCTTTCCATCCCCCAATAATCTTTTTCTCAATGTTATAACTCCAATTGAGCTTGTGGTGAATATCAATTCTATGATATTTGTATGAAGTCACTTCCTCCAAGTTGTTTTTGTCATATACAAAGGTATCATAAGGGATCTTATTGGATTTAATAATGATAACCTTAGTCTTATCAGTATTAATAGTCATACCCATATTGGAGCAAAAGTCCTTGAAGATTCTTAGTTGGTTTTCAAGATCATGGGGAATTACAATGTCACATGTATATAAGATGAAATTAAATTTTGAACACTAATTGATTTTGCTCACCAATGTTGTGTATATAGGTAAGATAATTTCAAATTTTGATTTGAATCAAATGTAAGTTTAAAACATTGATTCAGACTCAGTTAACAAGATAATTAGTAGAAATAAGTTTGTGTAGTGTATATATGCAAAATAATTTGAAATTATTATCTTTGAAAAGTAAAATTTGACAATATTTAAGATTTATATGTCATTTTCATTAGTTAGTATATGATATGTTGTTTTATAATTTAGCTATATGGTGTTTTAAGGTGATACATTTTAACATTAAAAAATTATCTAAAAATGTAAAAAATGTGTATTTAAAAACGTAGATTGATTATTTTATTTTAAAAAATAATATATAATATTATTGAATTATAACGATTTTGATAATTAAGTTTGATTAAATTGTTTATTTTGATGGATCATGCTAGTTATTTTGATTTTATTATTATTATTTTTAAATTACATGTAATTTTTTTGGTTTATCATTGAAAAAAAAAGTGTTTATAATTTATAATTTATAGAATTTATTTTTTTTTTAGTGTGAAAGTGTTTTAGGTCTTATCCCAGGATTAAAGTGATAGTTTTTTTATTCTACTATGGGTTAATGGTTTCGTTGAAGTAATTCATTTTTTTCTTAAATTTTTAATATCTCTATTGTTTCATATTAAAAAAAAAAAATCCTCTTGGAAACAACATCTATAATCCAATGTTCCTTGAACCTTGAATAACTTTCAACAATATTTGAAGTAGTAGTCAAAAGCCTCTTATTCTTTATGCTAATTAGTTTGTCCATATACATTAAGTACTTTATCATAGCCTTACTCTCAATGAGAGGGATACCAACTTGTAAACTAGGATAGGGTAATTTGTACTGTATTTAATTTCAAGGTTATTTATTATAATTTTTTTCTATATTTTTTCAATATTTGTGGAGATACAAAAACCACAAACCTACTCATCTTGATTGTTTATTGTGTCAGGGTGGTTGAGTGGTGTTATGCTCCCCACTCAATTTTTATTCCATAGTGTTCTTCTCTTAATGAGTATATTGTTGTAATGGATTTCACTCTTGTTGTTGACCTAATTAAAATAATGAAAAGTTCCTTGGGTTTTCCCAAGATATGTTATCTAAAAAAAGAAAAAATTCCAAAAACTAATACAAAATTATGAGGAAATTTTAAACAACTTTTCAAATAAACATAATGCTCAAAAGACAAAATCATTTGCATATAAGAAGAGGATGGCTAGTCCTATTACTAATTTCATGCCTTAATGCACACCCTGCATCCCAAAAATCCTCTAACTTATTAATATAAGCACAAAAACATTAAACCAAAATACTTAACTAATCAAATCCTAAGAATAACATTTCAATGTTATGCTATGCAATAAGCCGAGAATAAAATAAATTTCGAATGTTTTCTTGCAAACACAATTTTCATGGAAAATATCTTTATTATCCATTGTTGTTTTTGATAAAAATCAAATAGAGTAAACAAGAGCCATTATATTCATTATTTGTTTGCTACTTCAAGGAAATCATGTCTTGAAACATGTCAAACGAGAAAGTAGTCGCCATCTATGTGGATTATGAAGGACCTTGTGTGTAGAGTGAGGATATCCAACATGACCTTCGAATATGGAGACCTCTATGTATTTTGAAAGACCATGTACATAGAATGAGGATATCTAACGTGAAGTATGAATACATATATTTATATGGATTTTCAAATACCACGTGTTTAGTGAGAATATCCAACCTTAGACACATAGTTATTATTATTATCAATTATGTAAAATGTAAATCCACATAAACACCCATGAGTTGTAGTGCATGTATTTCACATAATATAACACATTATATATATATATATATATATATATTATAAGATATGCCAATGACTCACTCCACATATTGATAGCATGAACCTCATTTTTTAAATTTGTTTTTACGTCACCTTTTATATGAAACAAGTACATAGTCCATGTATATGGACATAAAATGTGTGAAAAAGGGTTTTGCTATAAATTTTTAATAGATAAAATATAAAATAAACAAATGGTTTTAAGTCAATGTATAGGTTTCTTTCTCACTTAATATTTAATTATATGAACAAATGGTTATCGTTAATGCGTGGTTTTTTTTCACTTAATATTTAGTTATATGAGTTATTTATGAATATAATTTTTTAATAGATAAAATATAAAATAAACAAATGGTTTTGGTCAATGTATAGGTTTCTTTTTCACTTAATATTTAATAATGAACAAATGGTTATCGTTAATGCATGGTTTTTTTTCACTTAATATTTAGTTATTTTATTTAGTTATATGAGTTATTTATAAATGTGTATAGGTAAATCTATGAATCTTGATCTTACTTTTTTGGAAAGAGACTGTGTGAAAAGAGTGAAATCAAAAAATCCTTTGAGATGTTTTTTTAAGCCCTTATCAAATTATTAAAACCTCGATGAAATGATTAATAAAGTCCATGATTCGGGTTGTTTCATACACTCTCAAAACTTAGACCAAGGTCATGCACTAATACCTCGATGAAGGATAAATAACTTGTTCAAGATAATAACTTAATGGAGCTCTTGATTTTTTTATATAATGAAAAAATATTCCCATTAATCTATTTTTCCACATTTCATGTGATGAAAATATGTTAAGGAGCTTGATATAGCCTTCAAGGTCTACGTAGGATTTTACCACCTACCTCCATAGGCTATTGGATGACATCTAATCCAATGTAGGCCATTTTTGAAATAAATTATTAAAATTATTTATTAAAATAACTATTACCAAGTTTTAAATTTTTTGGATTAAATTGTATCTACCAATATCATTTATAATTTTAGTGTTATTTCCATTTATGTATCAACAACTACAAATGTTAGTTTTTTTTCAATGCTCTAGTAACACATGGAGGATTGAAAACAATCCAATAATAAATGGCTGAAAATAAAACCAATAAGTTATACATTTCCATTTTCTTTTCTCTTGATTTAGTTTTAAATGTTGCCAATTTTTATTTTTACTTTATTTATGTTCAAATAATCAATTGGTAGCATATAATCAATTGGTAGCATAAATGCTACCATTTTTTTTCCAAACATGTGTTGGAAATAATAACTCTTATCATTTTTTTTGAATCCTCGAGTAACACATGGAAGATTGAAAATTCTTAACCAATTCATTGTTGAAAATTAACGTTGATAAAAGACTTCAACACAGATGAAAGACAAAATGAAAATTTGAAAGAAAATTTTCCTATTAATGACCATCAATTAAAAATGAGGAAATCTCAACAATCAACTTATTTATTACCAATGTTCACACTAAATGACACTTGTCTAGTGAAAGAAAGGACACTAGTAATATATTGTACCCATTGAAACATAGTAATCGAGAGATTGACTGGGACGAACTAAATAGACAATGTATTGAGACACATTAATTGAGACATTAAAAATACAATTCATATTGGCACTAACACACTAAACAATTTGCTTGGCCACTCATCTTGAGGAACAAGGAAGCCCCAATTTTTCTTTGTCTACTCACTCCTTTGTGCATAGGTGGGATTTCTAATTTGGGCTTGAGAGTTATCTTAGAAAAGTTAAGTGGTGACAACCAAGACCTCTCCCTACTTGAATTTTTTTTCAAGTATTTTCACCAATAACTCCCAATTGGTTTCATTTCATTTTCCTTGTTTCTCACCATTTTCTTCCTCTTCTCATTCTGCATGGCATTAGCCTTGTGTTTCATTTATTGTTTTGTATTCTTTCCTTGTCACTTTTCTGGGAAATACCATATTGTCAGTAGGTGTATGGATGGTGAATCATAAATATTATGTGCCACTCATCTCATGCAGTTAGGAAACCCAAAATTTGTTCAAGGTCTCCTCGCTTCTTCCTTGAGAATGGGTGAGATTTCCAATTTGGGGTTGCAAGTCATCTTAGAAAATATCATTGGTGATGACTTATACCTCTCCCTACTTGATAAATTTGTCAATCCCTTTTACCAAGCACTCCCTTGAGGTTTTTTTGACTCCACCTCATTTGTTCCCTCTATCTTCCTCTTCTCATTATATGGAGTTTTCCCTATGTTCCATTTAGTGTGTGGTCATATTTTATCTGGTTATGTGAATGGTTATTGAAGTTGTTTATCCTTTGTTCAAATACTTGTTTTGTTGAATGGTATTAGAGTGCATTTGAAGACCTGCACCCATAATAGATCAATATCTTGAAGTCATGTTGTTGCATTTCTAATTTTTGTCATTTCCATACATTTATGGTTGAGAGGACTATTAAGTTGTGTATGGACCTTTGTTTTATTTAGGAACTCTTCTCATTTCACTAGAAAGGGTTTCTATTTTCTTGATATATGTCCATTTCAGTCATGTTTGGAAGTATAAACCCTAAATACACCCTTTTAGTTATTTAGAGAGATAATATTTTAGTTTTATTTCAATTTTCTTTTTATTTTATTTATGGGTTGCGACTCCTTTTGATCTGCATATGCTCTTTTCCATATGCTCTATGCAATCTCAAAAAATAAAAAACAGAGTGGAAAGGGTTTTCTTGTCTATTTATGCTCCTTGTCGTGTGATCTTGGTAAATAAAGAATAGAGGGAAATTTTTCATTTTCCGGGTAAGCTAACCGATATTTAACCCTTATTGTTGTCCATAAAAATATTTTTTTGTGTGTGTGAATGCATGAAAACAAATTTTTATTGAGCGTTCACTCGAAGGTTTCCCTTCGCAACAACAACAACAACAACAACAATACCCCCAATTGTCCTTCTTAACACTATAATGTGTTTTTCACTAGCTCACTTGGTTGAAAGATACGTTACTTAGTAAGAGGTATTGAGTTTAGGTCACTTTTTTGTTACTTTTTTTTTTTTTAAATGATGCATTCATTGTAAAGTGAATTTCACTCAATTATAAAAGTTGTTGGAATATTGAGAGAGGGGGGTGAATCAGTATGAGCACTTTTCAACCACTTTTAACCACAATATATAAACTTGAACTTAATCAACAGTATATCATCGGTATATCATCAAATATATCATCAATGTATCATGTAAACATAAGAAACATCACATCAACAACATGACATCAAGTACACATAACACCAAAATTTATGTGGAAACCCAAACGGGAGAGAACCACATAATGCTCTCTTATATTTCAATGAATACATTTATTTGATGTACCAACTTCCCAATTTTCCAGTTGCAACTGGAAGGAGGCTACCACTACCCATTTACAGGCTCCAACCTCAAGTAAGCTACAAGTCCCTGAATTCTTTGGGTCCAACTAGAAGGAGGCTACAACCCCTTGATTCTCAGGCTCCAACCTGAAAGAAGCTACAACTCCCTGAATTCTTCGGCTCCAACCAGAAGGACGCTACAACCCCTTGATTCTTAGGATCCAACCTAAAGGAAGCTCCATCTCCCTGATTCTTCAAATCCAACCAAGAGGAGGCTACAACCCGATTTCCTTGCCCCATCCTATCGCCATGAAATATAAGTGTAGACCTTCTTTCACTAACAAAATCACTTCCATTGTCTTTTCCACTGTCACTTCCATTGTCACATCAACATGTAACCTCTCAACTTATCACTGTATCCAGCCTGTCATTATCAAACTGTCCAACCTATCACTGTCACCGATACTCAAAAGTATCCTCTCACATGTATCATATACCAAGGAAAACTCTCAACTAGATTTCCAACATCACCAACACATGCGTCTACCAAGCATGTACCAAGATCATCAACATACCATCAGAAGATATGTGTCTCAACCATGTACCAAATAATGTACCAAACCATAAACCTGTACCATACTAAGAATCAACCATGTAATGAAACCTATATCACAACAAGTGCATCAACCATGCACCAACACCTATACCAAACTGTGCATCAACCATGCACCAACACCTCTTCCAAACCATGCATCAATCATGCACCAAAACCTATACCATACACCTCAACCATCAACCATGTATATAAACACTATAGAAAGTACCAATCTTGTACCACACCATGTATCAAACATGGACATCAACACCTCTACCATACCATGTATGAACAATGTATCTCAACCATTTACCATATCACTCAATCACGCCATACACCATGTACCATTTTATATATCCAGAAAGTACCATCAAATATATACCTCAACAAAGTACTAAACAACCAATATCATATACCAATTATATGAATAAACCGTGCACCTAATATGTACCTCAAGCATGTGCCAATGCCTCAACAATATACCAAATACTTTTCTCAAGTATGCACCCTAACATCATGAACATGTAACCCTCAAAAAACGGATATAAACATACATGTAACTTTGTAATAGAGCTGGTGTATATGATCATATACCTACAAACCTTCCTTAACTTCAACAACAAGAGAATACCATCTTCATCAAACTTTACCTTAGTCTCACAGGACTATTTTTTAGATTAATCACAAACCCTAACTTTCAACAAGCATAACTCTGTACCTGTAACGAATAAAGTTTTGAAACTTGTACCCAATATTGAATTTTCCTTCCATTCAATTGGATTTCTATCTTGCTTGTTGAAGTGTTATAGTTTCAATGCATTGATATCCAATGCATATTAGCTTTGTGAGCTGAAATATCACTAGGTTATATTATCTTCCGACGTGTTGAAGCTATCATTCATCCTATTTAATTTTATAAATAAACCTTCAATATTGTATGTTGATACAAAGATCTAGTTTAGATCATTCATTCTCTCTCTTGTTTGTAGAAGTGTTTTGTTAGGGACCTAACCTACCTAACCCCTCACGTAGGTAGAATAATACATTTTCCATGTAATAAAGGCCAATATTAATATGGCCTAGTAATAAGGAAGAACAAGTCGAATGTAATAAGATCTAATAGAATCTTCTGCTTCTAGAATATCTTTCTCTATAATGTTATTTTGGTAGATAGATTCAATATAAATGGGAGTCGAAGGCAAGCAAAGATTTTGTGTTGAGAATTATTATAATAGAGTGTTTCTCCACTAGAGGTTTCCCCCCCGAAGAGGAAATTGAACATTGTGTTGTTACATCATTATTCTATGCAATATTTATATTTTCAGCTATTATAATAGATATGGTACCTTACAAGTGGTATATGAGCACTTTCCTTGGTAGAAAATTGTGGGTTATTGTTTTTTTGCAGGGTAGAGACATATTCTGATGTCTTAAATCTACAAATATATGTCATTCAATGCATAAATATTCGGCCAGAGAGGCATACATGTAGGAACTACAATTGGTACTTAAGTGAACATTTTTTGCCACCCTTGTAACCCTTGTCGGTACCCCTTCGAGTGGTAGTGCATAAGACAACACCTGTATACAAATCAACCTAGAAATCATGAATCCCTTTGTAGATCAACCAATCAACCGCCTGACTACTATAGTTTCATTGAGAACAACACTTAAGAAGATAATCTCTAGTACCTGGCTAGTCCAGTAGTATGGCTAAGGGCATGGTCTAGCCTCCTTAGTTTGTGCCCTGAGATATTGGGTCGAGTACTACTATTTAACCCCACACTTATATCAGAGAGCTATAGCACATGGAAAACCCTTTTCTATAGAATCTCTGGATACCCTAACTCTTCAGGCAGAAACATAAACATAACAAACAAAATCTATTGTCGTGCAACTGTGCCTCCTACATTTTGGTTGTGAAATTCCTACACATTTCTTCCTATTAATCATTTGGCCATTTCATCACTGCACTATTATTTGGATCTGAGTATAACTCTGCATAAGTAAAAATATATATATAGATCCTGTCGGCACCATTATTTGAGGCCTATCCCATTGGATTCCTCTCTTCACCTTGATTGTAGTCATACTTATCACCTTTTCGACAAAAAACAATTTCCATGAACCCGATCCCTTATTAGAACACCTATTGGGAATCTATCCCATTGACTTTCTCTCTTGGCACTGATTGTAGTCGTACCAATCACCATTAAATCCTTTATGTGCAGTCCCACTTTTCACTCATCCCATATCCATGTCCCACAATCACAACCAAGATTGGGAACAACATCTCACCACCTTGGAAAAAACTCATGACCGAACCCAGAGAGATATCTCTTCCATTATGTATAGTATTCGTAACCTCAACTCTCAGCTTGGTCCTCTTGAATCACTTCCCACATCCATCACTTATTTGAATGCCATCTATCATCAATGCTAGGACATAATGAAAACTTTGAAGTCCTTAGTTAATCCCACCCCAGATCCTTTCTCTTCTTTCACATTTTAGAATCTTCAAGGGCCTAAATCCTTTCAGTCCACATATTTTCCTCCCCACCACTTTTGGCGGGACCTGCATCCCCCTCGAGTGGAGTTGAACAATTTTGATGGATCAGGTCCCACAAGTTAGGTTACTCAAATGGAACACTATTTCTCTTTGTACAACATTACTAATGAGTTTTCCAAAGTAAGGTATGGTGTTCTTCGTCCAGATTCAAAAAGTTGGCAATGGTGGCAATGGAGAAAAATGTTTGCCAAGGGTATGTGGCATGGAAACAATTTGTTGCATAACTTTATGATTGATTTCACACTAACACCAAGCATTTAGGATGTTTGGCAAAGTTCAAGAAATCTGGCACAATGGAATTCTTTATAGCTTCTTTTGAGCGACTGGATTTCTGCACATAGGGCATGTCCGATGCTTTTTTATGATAATGCTTTATTAGTGGCCTCAATGATGAGATTATTTCCCATGTCCTCATGTATCTCCCTCAAATTTGGGTGGAAGGTACTAAAATAGATAAGGAAGAACAAAAATTTATCTCTTCTCAAACCAAAAAACCCTCCTTCATTCCTTGCCTTAAACACATCACCCCCACTCTTCCTTCCACTCCACTAAATATCCAGAAATTGACCTAGGAAGAAATGATTGAAATTCAAATCAAGGGCCTTTGTTATAATTGTGATGAAAAATATTTTCCTCAACACAAGTGTAAGGAAAAAAATATTTTTATGGCCATATCTGAGGATGTTTCTGAAGAAGATGTCAAGGCTCCCCCTGTCAACCCTCTAGAAGTTGAACCCAACATTTGCCTAAATGCTCTCATGGGATTCTGTTCTCCCCAAACACTTAAGATAATTGGTTACTTTAAGAATTGGAAGTTCATCATCCTTGTTGAGAATGGAAGTACCCATAATTTTATTCATCATTTCATTTCCCAAGAAACTAATTGTTATATCAGAGCAATCAATAACTTTCAAGTCATGATTACCAATGGTGGGTGCATGAAATGTTGGGGGTGTTGTGAAAATGTGTGTCTCCAAATTGGTTAGTACCACATGAAATCTCATATTTTTTCTATTGACATGGGTGGTTGTGACATTGTGTTTGGTTTTGAATGGATAAGGACTCTCGGTCCCATTCTCATGGATTTTAAGCAATTAACAATTAAATTCAACCAAGAGGGACAACCATACAATTTCCAAGGAGTCACATCAGGTTCCCCTGAGATCATCAGTTCCCATCACATGGAAAATGTCCTCAAAAAAGTTCATTCCATCATTATTACACAACTCCATTCTATTCACGTCACTGAGACACTCTTTGTGTCGCCTGACCTCCAATCCATCCTCTCCAAACATCAAGTTTTTTTTCCATTCCCTAGGGACTACCTCCTTCCTATGGTATTCATGGTCATTCCAGTTCACTTTTCCTCAACAACCTTCCTACCAATATTAGTCCCTATCAACATCCCTTTTCCTAGAAAAATAAATTGAGAGAATTGTTTAAGAATTTCTTTTTGGAGATCCCCTTGGCGGAAGTTGAATTGGAAAGTGTAACGATATTAATTAATGTTATGTTCGATGAGGTTCCGACTTCAAATCCCCCTAATTTACCTGTGCCTGCGGAAGGGACATAAGTATGAAACTTGGAGGTTATAGTGGTAATTTTCAGAATTAACCCCATGCCACACAAGTACGAGACCTCCTAGTTGTTGATTCTGCCAGTCATAAATAAAAAAATAAAAAAAATAAAATGCTCCCCGCATGTGTTATCCTTGCTAGTAAAATCCATTATGATTCTCCTATGTTCATGGTACTTAATAAATAAGGCTCTTGGCACATGTGTCCTGACTTTCGAGTCCTCAACAAACTCACCATCAAAGAGAAATTTCCCATTGATGTCATTGATGATATCTTGGATGAACTAAGTGGTGCTCGGTTCTTTACTAAACTTGATATTAGTTCTGTCTACCACCAAATATGTATGAAATAGGAATACATTCCTAAGACTGCATTTCAAACTCATGAGGGCCACTATGAGTTCTTGGTCATGCCCTTTGCCTTATGTAATTCTCCCTCCACTTTCCAAAGAATCATGAATCATGTATTACATCCTTTTCTTTGTCATTTTGCGTTAGTTTTTGTTGATTATATTCTCACATATAGTAAAACCTAGACATCCCATATTGCTCATGTGGATCAAGTTCTTCAATTACTCTCTCAACACCAACTTTTCCTCAAACAAACTAAATGTTCTTTAGTAGCCTCAGAAGTCAAGTACTTGGGTCATATTGTTGGAAAGGCAGGTGTTAGGGTGTATCCTAAGAATATTTAATCTACACAGGATTGGCCTTGCCCCAAGACTCTCAAAATCTTGTGTGGTTTTATGGGTTTAATAGGGTATTATCACAAGTTTGTTAAGAATTATGGAAAGATTGTGGCGCCTCTCACTGCTCTCCTCAAAAAGAATTATTTCACATGGAATCATGTACTTGATCAAGCCTTTCAAGCCTTGAAGGAGGCTATGTGTACCACTCCTATCCTGGCCCTTCCTGATTTCACGAAGACCCTTGACTTGGAATGTAATGCTTCAGGGAGAGGAATTAGAGAATTTCTTATGCAATATGGTCGGCCTTTGACCTTTACTAGAAAACAATTATCAGAGCGACATTTGGGCCAATTGATATATGAAAATAAAATGTTGGTCATTCTACATGCAATGGATCTCTAACGCCCTTATCTATTGGGGAAATGCTTCCAAATTGTAGTGACCATGATTTCATTAAAACTACCATGAATTAAAACAGAGCAGAAATTTTGAAATTTACTAAAAAAGTTCGCTTACTCTAGCATATTCACTCCCAGATTTTGATAAATAAAATAACATTTTACATAACAAGTTAAATTTACATAACAATTTGCATAACAGGTTAAATACCTCGTTCTGATGCTGTCCCCTTTGCTTGAACCTATCCGCAGCCGCTTGCTCCTTAAGGCACCCCAAAACCAGCCACCCTACCGACCAGTACGCCTAGCCCTAGGACATCGATGGACGTCCTAGCCCTCCGAGCCCAAAACCCCTCAGCCCCGGTGCACTATAAATCCCACCGTTAACTAACTTTGTCCCAATGCTCCCAAAATCTCCTCTCTCGTGGAATGCGTGAATGAAATCCCTCCAAAATGAATAATCCTCCTCCATGGTCCTTCTCCCTTCCCTTATGCCTCCTTCACCGCCCTCGCACCTTTCACTCCCCACCAAACACCTTATCCATACATTTATTTCTATTTAATGGTCTTATCTTTTACTTAATGTTCCTTTTACGTATGGGTTATGTTATCCCTTATGGGATACGTAACCCCATTTAACCTTATTTTATTTTCCCCCATTTTTTTAATACATAATTAATCAATTACTTTAATTAATAATCAATTAATCACTAACCATTAATTTAATACTTAATCAATTAATGACTCACTTAATAATTAATCATTCATTAACCCTTAATTAAAGAGTTAATCATACTTTAGCTAATCATAATCAAAATAATTAATTAATAACATATAATTAATTATGGTTATATAATAATTAATTATAATTTAGCTAATTTTTAGGTTTATTTATGAAATTATTCATATTAATAAGTAAAGGGTCACTACAAAAATTAAGACTAATCATCAAGGCCTCAAGTATTTTTTGGAGAAATTTCCTTCATCCTCAGAGAAACAAAAATGGGTGACTAGCTATTTGGATATGATTATGAGATAATTTACAAGAAAGAAAAAGAAAATTTGGTTGTTGATGCTCTTTCAAGGAAATATGTAGATGAAGGGTCCCTTTTTTCCCTCTCCTTCATTGTACCAGATTGGATCCAAGTTGGTCGCTAGGAATGGCTGTAAGATCCCAAAATTTCATGTCTGATCCAACAATTGCAAGCCAATTCTTCGGTTTCCCTAGGGTACTCTTGGCACAATGATGATCTTCTCTACAATGTTCATTTGTATTTAAGTAAATAGTCACAAATTAAATCCATGGTTCTTTCTGAGCTTGATGTTACACCCACAACTGGGCACTGAAGGTTTACCAAAACATATAACCGAGTCAAATGTTCTTTTTTTTTGGATGGTATGAAACAAAATGTTGTCACTTTTGTGGTAGAATGTGATGTTTGTTAATGAAACAAGGGAGAAACAGTCAAAACCATTGACACACTACAACCACTTCCGATTCCACCCACTCTTTGGAGGGATATATCTATGGATTTCATTGTTGTCTTACCTAAATCGGGAAATAAGTCAGTCATCATGGTGGTCATTGCTCATCTTTCCAAGCATGCTCATTTATGTGCTCTTCAACACCCATTTACCACCTTAATTGGGGATAAAAGTTTCATGGACCATGTATTCAAGATTCATGGCATGCCTCATTCTATTGTTTCTTATCGAGATCCCACTTTCACCAACAATTTTTGGCAAGAATTGTTCAAGCTATAGGGCACCCAATTACATCTCAACATATCCTATCATCCCCAAACTAAAGGTGAAACTAAATTTGCAACAATTTTTTGGAAACATATTTGAGGTGTTTTGAATCTGAAAGGAAAAATCAGTGGGCTCAATGGTTACCACTAGTTGAATGGTGGTACAACACTTCTTACCATACAACTACTCACATGACTCATTTTAAAGAAGTATATGGCCAAAATCCAACTTCAGTTCTCTCATACATGCTCGGTGTATCGAAGTTTCAGGCGGTTGACCAAAATCTTACAGTTCGAGAGGATATTCTTCGTACCCTCAAATACAATTTGGTCATGGCTCATAATCTCATGAAGCAACAAGAAGATCAAGGTCACTCTGAATGTCAATTTGTTGAAGGATACCATGTGTTTCTTCGACTGCAACCCTATAAGAAGACTTCACTTAAGGCTGACCATTGTTATAAAATGATGCCTGAATTTTATTGTCCTTATATAGTTCTCAAGTGTGCGGTATAGGTGGCTTATCAGTTAGATTTTCCCAGTCATTCTAATCTCCATCATGTTTCTCATGTCTCCTTCTTAAAGAAGGTGATTGGAACTAAGTTCCAAAATCAAACAAGCCTTCCTTAGTTGGATGAAGAAGGCTCCATCTGGTTGCAGCCACAAGCATTTTTGGACCAGCGTGAGCATCGCATTCATCTGTGCACTGTAAAGGAAGTTTTATTCCACTGGAAAGATACAACTTCAACAGATGCCACTTATAAGAGCCAACTACCATTCTGTAGAAATTTCCTCATATCAAGCCTTGAGGACGATATTGTTTTTAAGGGGGAGTGAATGTTAGGGACCTAACCTCCCTAACCCGTCATGTAGGTAGAATAATACATTTTCCATGTAATAAAGGCCAATATTAATAAGGCCTAGTAATAAGGAAGAATAAGTCAAACCTAAGAATACATAATAGAAGCTTCCTCTTCTATAATATCTTCCTCCAGAATGTTCTTTTGGTAGATAGATTTAGTATAAATAGTAGTCAAGGGAATGAGATGTTTTTGTGTTGAGAATTATTGTAATAGAGTGTTTCTCTATTGGAGGTTTCCCCCTTAAAGAGGCAAGTGAATATTGTTTCTTATCAATAAAGGTATCATTCCGGTGTTGAGTTTTCATCTATTGTGTTGTTTCGCTTTTATTATCTGCAATATTTCTATTTTTGGATATTATAATAGATCTGATACATTACATGTTGTATATTTTAACCTTGTACAATATTTACTGTAAACAAATTTTTAGTAAAATAATAGAAAAGATATAATGGAAAATACAAACATTACACAAAGATTTTTCCCATGGAAACCCAAACTGGGAAAACCATCATATTCTATATTCACTCATAGTGATACATTGTCTACAATAAAATATATATATAAGAGCCAACAACATAAAAAAACCTAACCCAATGAACTGGATTAGTCAACAACCCTAATTACTTAACCGAAAATAGAAAACCATCAACAAAAAACAATATGTCGAAAAACCACCTAAATATGTGACACATTTTTCAAGGAAGATTTTTTTTTTTCGGGGGGGGCTGACAACCCCCCCTGTAACTCCCTTGTGCATCCAGAAAAAAATATAACACATACCCAACATTCTCTGAATTGTTGTTTTCTTTGCATAGAGAGGGTTACAGGGTTACATAGTCAACAATCCATGGCAATAATGCCCATGGATCCTCTACACCAAGAGAACTTCTCAGACTCACATATTTTGTTAATGAATCTGAAACATTCTTCAATGTGTCCACCTTCATCAAAAATAATTTATTTTCTTCAATCATGTCTCTTAGAAATTGATATTGAATACCAATATTCTTTGTCTTTGAATGATAAGTTGGGTTCTTTGGCAGAAAAATTGCACTTTGACTGTCACATTCTATCCTTATAGCTTGTTGTACCAACTCAATACCCGAACATAATATTTGTAACCATATTTATTCCTTACTTGCATGAGTGGTTGCTATGTATTCATCTTCTGTAGTTGAAAGTTCTACTACAACCTATCTTTTTCTCATCCAACTTATTGCTCCTCCAAATAGGTTAAACACATACCCACTTGTAGATATCCTACGATCCAGATCTCCAGCCCAGTCTACATCCACAAAGCCATGTATATCCACCACTCTGTCCAAACCCGGTCTTCCTTCGTAGCACAATCCAGAGCTAGAAATTCCACACAAATACCTGAAAACCCTTTTTATTGTTGTCCAATCCTCCTTCCCCAGTTTTGACATATACCTTCTCAAAACTCCCACTGCATGTGCAATGTTCGGTCTAGTACATACCATTGCATGCATAAAAATGCCAACTAGACTCGCATATGGAACATGAGACATGTCCTCCTCCTCTTCATGTGTCTTAGGAAACTGATCCGCAGATAACTTTACCCCAACAGGAATAGGAACCTTGACTGGTTTACATTCCTGCATATTAAACCTCTGCAATATTGTCTTGACATATTTCCTCTGATTTAACCAGAGTTTCCTCTTTTTCCGATCTCTTTTAATTTCCATTCCCAAAATGAAATTTGAAGCACCGAGATCCTTTATGTCAAATTTATAGGACAACTGAGTTTTCACATCCTAGATAATCTCCTTGTTGTTTCCTATCAACAACATGTCATCCACATATAAGACCAAATAAATAAAATGATCACCAATTAATTTAAAATACAAACAATGATGCTCTTTTCTTCTTGTGAAGCCAAGTCATAACATATAAGTATCAAATTTTTAATACAACATCCTTGGTGATTGTTTTAAACCATACAATGTAACATATGATGTGTTATTGGACAGAATAGGGCTATTTGCATACATGCTTGCATTGCCTGCTTCCATGCATGTGCATAATGTATTTCATGTATATTTACTAAAGAAATATGTACATGACCCTAACAATGTTATTGATTGGCATTTGATTCAGGTAGAGACGGACGAAGATTTTCAAGTTCAGCCAGTGAAGGTATTGGACAGAAAGGTCAAAATGCTCCATAATCGAGTTAGAGAGTTGGTAAAAGTTCAATGGGCCTGCTACAATCCTAAATATGCTACCTTGGATCATGAATATGCCATGCGGGCAGAGTACCTGCATATTTTTGAATAAATTTGAGATTTTGATCTCTATTTTGTATATGCACTGAGGATAGTGCCAAAATAAGGGGGAGGGGATGTAACACCCCAGTTTTTGAATCCCCATTTTAAATAATGTATTGTTACAATGTTGAGAGGCTAGCGTACCCAAATAATTATTAAAAGGATAGTGTGCCCAAGACATGTAATGTTTTCTATCATTATTAATAATAAATACATGGTTGGATGATAGATATACAGGGACTAGAATTATAAGGGGAGATGATTCTACAAGAGAGGAGGCTTCAGGGGCTTAGTGTTTATTCCTATGTTAATTACCCTTTTTTCCTAATGGAGGGGATTAGTTATGTGAGCTTCTTGGGGAAGGCCAGGAAGTTCTTGATTCCCCACAAAGTTTCTTAAACACGCCTATTGTCTGATGGGGGGGGTTGAATGATGGCTTGTTCGCTGATTTTCTTGTACGTTCATTCATTTGCCTCACACACTTTCATGTACTCACTCACCCATTCATTGATCCATCCTCATCCAACTCTTTTATTGGGAAAGGGAACCAAACTCTTGAAGATTATCCATGACATAGTTGGTTGTAATGGTTGCTTGTGCAATCTAGCCATGACTTGGGGCATGCATGTCTGAGATGCGTTGGCATGTTCCTTGTTTTTTCCACAACTGCGAGTCTTGAGAGTTCCAACATTGTGATTCTAGAACAAATGTGTTGGAGGCCCTGGAAAAAGGAGAAGGACTACCTAAGGGATTGCATGGTAGAGAAGTGTGGAGGTCCATTCTCTTGGGTGGTACAGGCTGGGTGGAAGAGAGATGAGTACTTGGATTTTTGTGGGTGTTGGTAAACCTATGAGACCTTGAGAGATGACTGGTTTGGGAACCCAAGTACGCTCTAGAACCATCCTTCTGGATTCATATCCCTAGCTCACGGGTGACACTGCTATTGAGATTTGGAGTAGTGGTGTCTATGGCTGGGTGGAATGTCCTTGGTCTACAGCCAGTTGGTGTCGCCTTTTTATAAAGATAGGTACTCTTTGTTGTGATATTATTATCTGTGTATGAATGTATTTTGATGTTTATTCTAATTATCATTTAACTAAATCTTAGATTATACATTCTTGTTGGATATTGTTGTGCATGTCGTTAAATATTTTATCTTATGCGTCCTTATTAAAGAAAGAAGGTATTGATAAGAGTATGAAGTCCAAGGGTGGGCTTGTAGGTAGCATGCCTCGACCTGTGGGTGGTTGGGGATGTTACAGTGTCACCTTAGAGACAAGGCTATGAATTCACAAGGATAGTTCCAGAGTGTACTTGGGTTCCCAAACCAGTCATCTATCAAGCTCTCATAGGTTTCCCAGCACCCACAACAATTCAAGTACCCAGCTCTCTACACCCAACCTGTACCACCGAAGAGAATGGACCTCCACCCCTCTCTGCAACACAATGCCTCAGGAAATCCTTCTCCTTTTTCCAGGGCCTGCAGCACATCTGGTCCAAAATCTCAATGATGGAACTCTTAGGACTCGTAGTTGTGAGAAAACCAGGGCACAAGCCAACGCATCTCAGACATGCGGGCCCCAAGTTATGGATGGATTGCACCAACGACCATTAAACACAACTATCCCATGGATAATCTTCAACAGTTCGGTTCCCTTTACCAAGCCAATATGTGGATGAGGATGGATCAATGAATGGTTGAGTGAGTGCATGAAAGTGTGTGAGGGAAATGAATGAACGTACAGTAAAATCAGGGAACAAGCCATTAGTCAAACCCCCCCAATAGACCAGATGCGGGTTTAAGTAACTTCGTGGGGAATCAAGAACCTCTCGGCCTTCCCCAAGAATATCACATAACCGATCCCCTCCCTTAGGAAAAAAGGCTAATTAACATAGGAATAAACACTTAGACCCTCAAGCCCCCTCTCTTATGGAATCATAGCCCCCTATAACTCTAGTCCTTGTCTGTCTAGCAGCCAACCATGTATTTATTATTAATAATTATAGAAAACATTACATGTCTTAGGCACACTAGCATTTTAATAATTGTTTGGGTACCCTCACCTCTCAACATTGTAACAATACATTATTTAAAATGGGGGTTCAAAACCTAGGGTGTTACATCCCCTCGCCCTTATTTTGGCATTGTCCTTAGTGCATATACAAAATAGAGATCAAAATCTCAAATTTATTCAAAATGTTGTGGGTACCTTGCCTGCATGGAATCTTCATGCTCCCATATATCATCTTCAGGACCGTAGCAGGTCCATTGAACTTTTACTAGCTCTATAACTCAATTTCAGAGCATTTTGACCTTTTTGGCCAATACCTGTACTGGTTGAACCTGAAAATATCCCTCAATATCTACCTGAATAAGATGCCAATCAATAACATGGTTAAGGTCATGTACATATTTCTTTAGTAAAGATACATGAAATACATTATGCACATTCATGGAAGCAGGCAATGAAAGCATGTATGCAACTGACCCTATTTTGTCCAATATTTCATGTTGGCCCACCAATTATTCGATTGACCCTCTCTGTTTTCCCATCTGTCTTGGGATTATATGTTGTGATAGAGTTTAGATTTGTGCCAAATCCTTTAAACAATCCTTTCCATAAATTGGAGGTAAACTATGTATCTCTATCTGAGACAATTGTCCTAGGTATCCCATGCAACCTAGCAATTTCCTTCATGAAAATTTCTGCAATATTAGTTGTTGTATGTGTTTTCTTCACAGGTACAAAATGAGAAGCCTTTGTTAATTTGTCAACCACCACCATGATTGAATCATTTTGGTCGTTGGCTCATCCTCTCCTTCACTCTTGCATTTCATACCATTATTTCCCTCATGGCCTTCTATGCACTCACTTACCCATCCATTGATCCATCCTCACCTGCATCTTGGCTTGGAAAGGGGAAATGAATTGCTAAGAATTAGCCATGGGATAGTTGGTTGTAATGGTCGTTGGTGCAATCTAGCCATGTCCTGGGGCCTGCATGTCTGAGATGAGTTGGCCTATGCCATGTTTTTCTCACAACTGCGAGTCCTGAGAGTTCCAACATTGAGATTTTGAACCAACTATGCTAGAGGCCCTTTAAAAAGGAGAAGGATTGCCCGAGGGACTGCATGGAAAAGAAGGGTGGAGGTCCATTCTCTTGGGTAGTATAGTCTAGTTAGAAGAGAGTTGGGTACTTAGATTGTTATGGTTGTTGGGAAACTTGTGAGAGATGAATGGTTTGGGAACCCAGGTACACTCTGGAACTGTCCTTGTGGATTCATAGCCCTGGCTCAGGGGTGACACTACTGTTGAGATTGGGAGTAGTGGTGTCTACAGTTGGGTGGAACATCCTTGGTCTGCAACCAGTTGGTGTCTCCTTTTTATAAATATAAGTTCTCTCTGTTGTGATATTATTATCTATGTATGAATGTATTCCGCTGTGTATTTTAATTATCATTTAACTAAATCTTATATTATGCATGCTTGTTGGATATTGTTGTGCATGTCGTTAAAGTCTTTTCTTTTATGCATCCTGAAATTTTAAAAAGGTATCGGTAAGAGAAATAACTCCAAGGGTGATGCAGGAGCATCCACACCTTATCAAGCGAGCCAGGGTGTGGAGCAGAAAAGACAGTTGGACAGTGCCAGCACATATGTTTTTGAAACACCTTGATATGTTGCGCCAAACATTAATATATTGATGTGATGAAGCGCACTTGTACATTGTAATGGAACTTGAGCCTTTAAGCTCGCGTCCTTAGTAGCTGAGGCATTTAATAGAATTAATGTAAGATAGGTAGGAATTTAATTGTAGATATGATGATTCCAGTTTTCGAGGGCAAACGGAATATAGGCACCCTCCTTTGTTTTATTGTAACATTAACATTCATATGAGAAACAAGAGCAAGAAGAGAGCAAGTAGAGAACTTGTGGAGAACACCCATGTACAAATTGAATTAATAGAAGGAAGGCTTTGATTCAATTCCATGGCTGTGGTTATTCTCTGGGTGTTGTTGATATTATGCTGTTGCATAATTGCTTCTTGTTATGCCTTTGTTCTATATGCTGCGTATGTAATTTCATGGCAGGTTCGAAATCTGAGAGAATGGGGAAATGAGTTTCAATTGTTTTGTTGTTTGAGCCAGGAGATTCCTGCATAGAGTGCAGTTGAATTCATCTGCATAGAGTGCGTTGATGAGGCTTAGTAGCTAAACTCTCGTTCTCTTCACCCAGAAGTTGTTTTGGGTAGATAGAGTCGTGCAAGATGTGCGCAGGCTAGACGAGGTCTCAGAGTTGCGATTCTGAGCTAAGGCATTGATAGACTACTGCTGTTGGAGTGAGCAGGGCCAAAAGTCCTCAACACTTAACGTGGTTGAAGATCATCTGCAAGGAGTGAGTGCAGAGAGTTTCCAAAAGAAGCCCAAAAGTTGTGAAAGCTCAGGAAAGAAAGGCCTTCGAAGTAGTCGAAGAGCAGTGGAGAGAACATTCACGAATAGGTTGCAAAGAGAAGCGAGCGGGTTGGCGGACGGGTCTCGTGGAGAGACGTTTCTTATTCGGGATTCGCGTAAGAAGGAAAAGTGGACGTGAAGTCTACAATGCAGATAAAGGAAGTTCAAAAATCAGGTTGGACAGAAGCCGTCGATCGAAATCACAAGGAGTGTGACTCGACTCGTGGATCGGACGCATCGGGAGTTCGCGAGGGAAAACTCCTACTTCTCGTAAGGGAGATCGCGAGAAGCGAAGTCCCAACAATTTCGTGTACAGTGTAGTTCATAGTCGGGTGATGTAGAAGGTAATCGTGGGACACCGGATCTCGGGAGTTGAAGGGTCAAGAGATTGGTCTCGCGAGTGGCGAGGAAGCGAGAGGTGAGATAGTAAATTTGTCGGTATCTCGGCGTTTTGGATCTCGGAGGTTGGGACCCCGAAGGTATAGTGACGCGAGTTGCGAAGTCGCGATAAAGCGAAATTCCGATCAGCCGAGGGAAGGTCAATGTTGACCAAAGACATCGGGTCTCGGGGATCCGTGGCTCTAGTGTTCAATTGTTGAACTCGCGAAGTCGCGAGAGCCGATCCTCCGATAACCAAGGAAAGGAGGATCGCGCGAGAGGAAGAGTCTTTGTGGGTACGAAGGATTCCTGAGAGGGGATCAGAGGAACCTTGGAGTGAGGGGACATTCATCCTGGTGGGAGCGATCGTTCTCCGAGGAGTGAGGGGACATTGTGTCAGAGTGGTATCAGAGCGGGAGAAGAGTTCTCTTTGTTCAGGTAGCAGAGAGAAGCGGATTGTACCATGGCGCCCAGAAGAGAAAGGCAGTTGCCTGATCGAGAAGACAGGGACGCCCGAAGAAGAGGAAAGTCGGCAGGAAATCCAGAGATGGAACGTCAGATACGAGATCTCAGGGTGAGACTCGAAGAAATGGAAACAACTCAGCGACGCAGAGTCGGCGCTAGAGAGTTCAGTGATTTCGAGATGGAAGAGGAAGATGGACACGATGAAGAAGAGGTCACAACAGAAGATGCCTCGACAGAGAGATTGATCAGAGCCATTTATAGAATGAGCTCAAAGACAAAGATGGACATTCCCGTTTATGAGGGAAGTCTAAATGTAGAGGAGTTGCTGGATTGGATTCGAGCACTCGACACCTATTTCGATTATGAGGAGATCGAAGAAGACAAGAGGGTAAGGCATGTTGTTACCAAGTTGAAAGGACATGCAGCCTTATGGTGGGATGAGTTGTAGGCTGATAGGCGTTGCAAAGGAAAACAGAAGATCAAGAGCTGGGATCAGATGATCGCGAAGATGAAGGCGAAATTCATCCCGAGAGATTATCAGATCACTCTGTTCAGGCGTATGCAGAACCTGAGACAGAAGTTGATGTCGGTGAAAGAGTAAACCGAGGAGTTCTACAGGCTCAACATTCGAGTAGGTCACCGGGAGAGTGATGACGAAAAGGTGGCGACATACCTGAATGGATTAAGGTATGACATTCAGGATGAGTTGAGCATGGTTACCATCCGAACAGTTGAGGATGCGTACCAGATGGCTCTGAAGGCCGAAGAGAAGCTGAGCTGCAAACAGAGTCAGCGAGGGTGAGGCAGGAGTCAGCCCAGAGGCAAAGTCGTTGCCTAGGAAAGAACTTAGAAGCCCAAGGAGGACTGGAAGAAACCTCAGGGTAAGCTGGAGAGAGGTGGAACCTCACAGCAGAGGCAGCAATATGCTGAGCCGAGGAGGCGGCAAGATGATCAGCAAGGAGGATATGTTGATGCAATTACGTTTCCTCGTACCCGAGGTAGAGGAAGAGGCTGTGGAGGAATCATCACATGTTTTACATCTGGGAAAGATGGACACAAAGCTGTGGATTGTCCAGACCGGAAAATGGACAGAGGAAAAGCTCACGTCGTTGAGGCACAGAGGCGTGATGTTGAGAATGAAGACACTGGAAGTGGGAAGTCACTGATAGTGCACAAAGTTCTCTTGAAACCTGAGAAAGAGGTGGAGGACACAGCGCAAAGATGCAGACTGTTCTGGACCACATGCAAGACCAAGGGCTGGAAATGCAAGGTCATAGTGGACAACAGAAGCACCGATAATCTCGTTTCGACCGAGATGGTGGAGAAATTGGAACTGGAGACGAACAAGCACCCGAGTCCATACAAAGTGTCATGGCTGCAGAAAGGACACCAGGTACGTGTTACGAAACAATGCTTGGTTAAATTTAAAATGGGTGAATATAAGGATGAAATCCTGTGTGATGTCATTCCCATGGATGTCTGTCATGTATTATTGGGTAGACCATGGTAGTATGACCGAAAAGTTGTTCATGATGGGAGGATGAACACATACACCTTGGAGAAGGATGGGAGGTCGCACACATTGCTTCTGATAAAAGATAAAGAAGTGAAGCCGGAAGTGAGCAGTACCATACTTCTCATGAGTGGAAAAGAACTTCTCACAGAGATGGAGAAGAATGAAGATCCACAATTCTTTGTTGTCAGGAAGCTGAGAATTGTCTTGACAAGCACAAGAATGGACGACTTGCCAGATGAGATTCAGGGACTGCTGGGAGAGTTCACTGATATCATCGTGGACGAACTACCTCGTTTGTTGCCACCGATGCAGAGTGTGAGTCACCATATTGACCTCATACTAGGAGCAATTTTATCGAATAAGGCCGCGTACAGGTTGATACCTCAGGAGAACGAGGAAGTCAAAAGGCAGGTACAGGATCTGCAGGACAAAGGACTGGTGAGAGAAAGTCTTAGTCCGTGTGTTGTTCCAACAGTACTAAGCCCAAAAAAGGATGGAGGCTGGAGGATGTGTACAGACTCCAAGGCAATTAACAAAATCACTGTCAGGTACAGATTCCCACTGCCAAGAATGGATGACTTGATGGATTGCCTAAGTGGGGATAATTATTTCTCGAAGATTGATCTCAGGAACGGATATCATCAGATCCGGATGAGGGAAGGAGATGAATGGAAAATAGCATTCAAAACAAACGAAGGTTTGTACGAATGGCTAGTCATGCCGTTTGGTTTGACGAATGCGTCGAGCACATTTATGCGGCTGATGAATGAAGTCCTGAGGGAATTCATTGGCAAATTTGTGGTCGTATACCTCGACGACATATTAATTTTCAGCAAGACCAGGGCTGAACACTTGAGGCATTTAGCCATTGTGATGAGGAGGTTACAGCAGGAGAAGTTGTTGATAAATTTAAAGAAGTGTTCGTTCATGTAGACAGAGCTCATCTATCTGGGATTTGTTATCTCAGCGAATGAGTTGAAGATGGATCCTGAGAAGGTGGAAGTGATCAGGAATTGGCCATCGCCGAGAAACATTTTTGAGGTAAGAAGTTTCCATGGTTTAGCTAGTTTTTACAGAAAATTCATTCGGAATTTAAGTGGAATTAGTGCAGCAATGATGGACACAGTGAAGAAGCGACATAAATTTTTTCACTGGATAGCGGAGGCTGAGAGAAGCTTCAATCTGTTGAAGTGGAAGATAACAGAGCAACCAATCCGGGTGTTGCCTGATTTTCGGAAGACATTTCAGGTGAAATGTGATGCCAGTGGTTATGTTGTTGGAGGGGTCCTGAGTCAGGATGACAGACCTGTTGCATATTACAGCGAGAAGATGGATGATGCGAAGTTAAAATACTCCACCTATGACAAAGAATTCTATGCCATTATACAGGCATTGAAAAAGTGGAGGCATTACTTCATACCCAAAGAGTTCGTTTTGTACAGTGACAATCATGCATTGCAGTTCGTGAGTCAACAAGAGAAGTTGAACCAGAAGCATGCAAAATGGGTAGAGTACATGCAAAATTTCACATTTGTGATCAAGCACATTTCAGGGACTGCTAACAAAGTGGCTGATGCTTTGAGCAGGAAATGTTTATTGATACAGGAGTTTAGAGTCAAAACCTTAGGTTTTGAAAATCTGAAAGATATGTATGCAGGTGATGCAGATTTTGCAGAAGCATATGAAGCAGCTGAGAATCCAGTTCTCAGGGATCGAATTCCATGGATGGAATATATAATCCAGGAAGGATTGTTGTTTAAGGGCAATCAACTATGCATTCCAGATTGCTCCATGAAGGAGAATTTGGTGAAGGAAAAACACAGCGACGGATTAGCAGGTCATTTTGGATATGAAAAAACATTTGCCAACCTGAGAGAATCGTATTATTGGCCAGGCATGCGAGCAGATGTAAAGAGATTTGTTGACAGGTGCAGGATATGTCAACATTCAAAGGGCCGAAAACAGAACACGAGTTTTTATCAACCATTGCCCATACCCGAAAGGCCATGGGAATCCATTAGCATGGATTTTGTTCTGGGATTGCCGAGAACGCAGAGAGGAATTGATTCCATCTTCATGGTGGTGGACAGGTTCTCAAATATGGCACATTTTATTCCGTGTCATAAGACCAGCAATGCGACACACATCGCAAACTTGTTTTTCAAAGAGATTGTGCGATTGCATGGATTGCCGAGAAGCATAGTCTCGGACAGGGAAACAAAGTTCATAGGGCATTTTTGGAGGACGCTATGGAAGAAGCTGGGGACTAATTTGGCTTTTAGCTCAGCATACCATCCAAAAATAGATGGACAAACAAAAGTATTCAATATAAGTCTGGGAGACCTGTTGAGAGGCTTGGTAATGGAGCATCACAACAGTTGGGACCAGATATTGCCACAAGAAGAGTTTGCGTACAACGATTCTGTGAATCGGAGTACAGGGAAGAGTCCGTTTCAGATTTTGTATGGGACACAGCCGAGGGGATTTTCTGAGTTCAGGGAGTCAGGACAGGCTGAAACTAGCAGCGCGAACGCAGAAGAATTCGCTGAGGCAATGCAGGAACTTCACGCAGAGGTGAGGCAGCGACTACAGAAATCCAATCAAGAATATAAGCGCAGAGCTGATCAGCGAAAGCGGCAACTTCAGTTTGAAGTTGGGGACATGGTTCTGGTGCACTTGAGGAAGGAAAGGTTCCCGAGGGGGACATACAACAAGCTCAATATGAGAAAGATTGGGCCATGCAAAGTCTTGAAGAAATTTGGCGAGAATGCATATGAGCTTGAGTTGCTAGGGGGCATCAGAATATCTTCAATTTTCAATATTTCGGATTTATACCCATATAGGGCTGATGAATCAGATGCTGGAGATGAACAGCCAGGAGTCCAGTGGCAGAAGTAGATTCCAATTGCAGAAAATCCTCAGATGGAGTGCATACTGGAAAAAAGAGTAGGAAGGAAGACCAGGCGAAAGCAGTATTTTGAATACCTGGTGAAATGGAAGAATCACCCAGTGGAGGATGCCAGCTGGGAAACAGAAGAAACAATACATAAGCATGGGCAGACTGTGCAGGAGCTCATGGATAGGAGCCCATGAAATCTTTTGAGCCGAGGAGTATGATGCAGGAGCATCCACACCTCATCAAGCGAGCCAGTGCGTGGAGCAGAAAAGACAGCTGGACAGTGCCAGCACATATGTTTTTGAAACACCTTGATATGTTGTGCCAAACATTAATATATTGATGTGATGAAGCACACTTGTACATTGTAGCGGACCTTGAGCCTTTAAGCTCGCGTCCTTAGTAGCTGAGGCATTTAATAGAATTAACGTAAGATAGGTAGGAATTTAATTGTAGATATGATGATTCCAGTTTTCGAGGGCAAACGAAATATAGGCACCCTCCTTTGTTTTATTGTAACATTAGCATTCATATGAGAAACAGGAGCAAGAATAGAGCAAGTAGAGAACTTGTGGAGAACACCCATGTACAGATTGAATTAATAGAAGGAAGGCTTTGATTCAATTCCATGGCTGTGGTTATTCTCTGGGTGTTGTTGATATTATGCTGTTGCATAATTGCTTCTTGTTATGCCTTTGTTCTATATGCTGCGTATGTGATTTCATGGCAGGTTCAAAATCTGAGAGAATGAGGAAATGAGTTTCAATTGTTTCGTTGTTTGAGCCAGGAAATTCCTGCATAGAGTGCAGTTGAATTCATCCACATAGAGTGCGTTGATGAGGCTTAGTAGCTAAACTCTCGTTCTCTTCACCCAGAAGTTGTTTTGGGTAGATAGAGTTGTGCAAGACGTGCGCAGGCTAGACGACGTCTCAAAGTTGCGATTCTGAGCTAAGGCATTGATAGACTACTGCTGCTGGAGTGAGTAGGGTCAAAAGTCCTCAACACTTAACGTGGTTGAAGATCATCTGCAAAGAGTGCGTGCAGAGAGTTTCCAGAAGAATCCCAAAAGTTGTGAAAGATCAAGAAAGAAAGGCCTTCGAAGTAGTCGAAGAGAAGTGCAGAGAACATTCGCAAACAAGTTGCAAAGATAAGCGAGCAGGTTGGCAGACGGGTCTCGTGGAGAGACGTTTCTTATTCGGGATTCGCGTAAGAAGGAAAAGTGGACGTGAAGTCTACAGTGTAGACAGAAGGAAGTTCAAAACTCAGGTTGGACAGAAGTCGTCGATCGAGATCACAAGGAGTGTGACTCGACTCGTGGATTGGACGCATCGGGATTTCGCGAGGGAAAAATCCTACTTCTCGTAAGGGATATCGCGAGAAGAGAAGTCCCGACAATTTCGTGTACAGTGTAGGTCATAGTCGGGTGATGTAGCAGGTAATCTCGGGACACCAGATCTCGGGAGTTGAAGTGTCAAGAGATTGGTCTCGCGAGTGGTGAGGAAGCGAGAGGTGAGATAGTAAATTTGTTGGTATCTCGGCGTTTTGGATCTCGGAGGTTGGGACCCCGAAGGTATAGTGACGCGAGTTGCGAAGTCGCGATAAAGCGAAATTCCGATCAGCCGAGGGAAGGTCAGCGTTGACCAAAGACATCGGGTCTCGGGGATTCAAGGGTCTAGTGTTCAGTTGTTGAACTCGCAAAGTCACGAGAGCCAATCCTACGATAACCAAGGAAAGGAGGATCGCGTGAGAGGAAGAGTCTCTATGGGTACGAAGGATTCCCGAGAGGGGATCAGAGGAACCTTGGAGTCCTTCGGGCCGAGGAGGAAGAAGGTCTTGGTGGGAGTGATCATTCTCCGACGAGTGAGGGGACATTGTGTCAAAGGGAGGGCTTGTAGGTAGCATACCCAGACCTGTGGGTGGTTGGGGATGTTACATACATGGACTTTTTCATCTTGTGTACCAGCTCCTTATTTCCCTTCACAACATAACCTTTTGGTTGCTTCATATGGATTTATTCTTCTAGATCCCCATGTAGGAATGGTGTATTCACATCCATATGTTCTACTTCAAAATCAAATGCAACAACAATAGATAAAAAAAAGTATTATAGAGGTTAACTTGGCAACAGAAGAAAAAATCTCACCAAAATCAATTCCCTCAACCTAGGAATAATCGTTTTCTACTAATCGAGCTTTGTATCTCTCCACTTTTCGTTATGCATTCAACTTCTTTTTAAATACCCATTTGTTTCCTATGGAATTTATTCCATTCGACAACTCCACTAGATCCCAAGCTTCATTCTTATCCAAAGATGCCATTTCTTCTTCCATGCCCCTTTTCCAGAGATATCCATCCTCTGAATATACTACCTCCCTGACAGTTCTAGGATCATCATCAGTAATAGACAAAGAAAAATTGGAACATAAATCAGATGGAGTATAAATTTCCGATAGCCTTCTCTCTCGAACCGATCTCCTCAATACTGGAGTATGAGGATCTTCTTCTTTTGATTCATGTTCTTATATAGAGTCTGATTAATCATCCTTTAAATCAAACTGTATTTTATCTGGTTCTTCCTTACTTGGTAGGAATTCTTGTTTAACAACATCCTTCATTTCTCTAAATACCACATCTCGGCTATACACTACCTTCTTAGTTTCTGGGTTCCAAAGCTTATAACCTTTGAAACCATCTTTATATCCAATAAAGATACACTTTTCAGCCTTTTTATCTAGCTTACTCTTTTTTTCCTTTGGAACATGAAAATATGCATCAAAACCAAATACCTTAAGATGTGTGAGAGAAGGTTCCTTACCAGTCTATAACTCTTGTGGAGTCTTGTCATCCAATGTTGATGAGGGTGATCTGTTGACCAGGTAACATGCAGTACCCACTGCCTCTGCCCAGGATTCTTTCCCTAATGCGACACCACTGAGCATGCACCTTTCTTTCTCCATCGATGTCCTATTCATCCTTTCTGCAACTCCATTCTGCTGAGGTTTATACAAAGTATTCTTATGCCTTTATGTTAAGCCCTAATATTGGCTCATTATCCCTTAATTGGGGCATATTATATTAGTAATGTTATTTTATTTATGTTGGCTTTAGGCCATTAGTTGTAATTATACCTCCTAGTCTCCTATATATACCAAGGAGACATTTTCATTTAGAATCATCTTGTACTTGAACATTTAAGTGGGGTAAAAGGAGGTTTCCCCCTCGAAAAGGCTTATTATCTTGAATTATCTCTTTTTCAAGGCGTTGAGTACTTTTTCTGAGAATTTTCTATTCTATATTGATATTTGGTTCTTAACATATGGTATCAGAGCTCAAGGTCTTGGGGTTTTTCTACTACACCTGAGACACCTTGGCATTTTCGCTATAAATTTTTTTCTACAACATTTCAGAAGGAACATATTGGAAGATATTTCGTAGACGGATCAAGGTACGTTGGGTTCAAAATTCATCTTCTGAGGCATTAAAATTTTGTAGATACAACCTGTACAAGATAGGGTTCTGGAATCATATTGAACTGAGTCATTGCGGAATTTTTGCTATAAAAACGTTTCTATAATGTTTTAGAACCTAAATTCCAGAGGATATTTACAAAAATTAGAAAGGTATCTGTGGTAAAAATTTTAGCTTCTGGTTGATCTTAAATTTGTAGATACACCCTATGTAATATAGGGTATCTGACTAGTCCTATTGACTAGTCTCAAGAAAGTGTTCCAGGTAAAACAATCATAACTTATTCCTAGAGTATCCAAATTGCATGGGACTGGTTTCATTGGATCGTGGATAGTCTCTAGTATTTCTGGTGTGAGTTTCAAAATTTTATATCAATTATTTTGTGCGGGGCATGCTATACAAGTGCGCTCTCCTAGAAAGGTCAAAAATCAGCAAGTTGTGGGGAAGTTACTATAAATTCCACTTGGCACATCCAATTTTGATCAGAACTGTGGCATTGCAGAGAATAAATATCAAAGAACTACATAAAATAAATTTGCATACCCAGAAGGTCTGGAACTTGGGAGATACGACAAAAGAAATATTGTCTAGCAGAACCACCTCAAAATCAAGGTTCAAAAGTGATACTTGGCCAACATGCCACCAAAAAAGGGAACTTTTACACCAAATAAGTATCCAGAAAATCCTACTTGGACTCTTGATGAAGGTGAAGAAATGTGTAGGGACATAAATGAACTACAAAATAAGATGGATTCAATGGAAGCTAAGTTGTATACTAAGATGGATTCAATCGAAGCTAAGTTGGATACTAAGATGAATTCAACGGAAGCTAAATTGGATACTAATATGGATGGTTTAAAAGGGGAGATCATGGAAGTATTAAAAAATTTCGTAACATTGAAGACACCTGAAAGTGAAAATGCATCCCATGAATTTCATGATGAGGACCCAAGGAAGGTGAATCAAGAATGGAGAAACTCCAACCTTGGTTTGAAGACCAACCACGTTCCTAAGATTGATATGAGGAATTTTGATGGCAAGGACCCAATCACATGGGTACTTCAGATGGAGCAATTTTTTAATCTCCATAATGTGCCACATACACAAAAGGTACAAATTGTTTTTTTATATTTAGAACCTAATCAATTTGTATGGTATCGATGGCTTTGTTTTCGTAAATCACTCGTCACTTGGACAATTTTCACGGAATAAATGATAGCACACTATGAAGATACAAGGAGCAATACCTTCTTTAGCCAACTGATAAATTTCAAGCAAAAGGGTTTAGTTACCAAGAACATTGAGAACTTCCAAAGATTGAATATAAAGGTAACCGATATTCCAGATGAGCACTTGATTGATGTATTCATAAGAACTTTAAAGGATAACATTCAACATGAGGTTCGCCTTTGGGAACCCAAATCATCGGAGAATGCATTTAAGGTGGCAAGAAATGTTGAAAGTAAAAATATGGCTATGGCTACTAGAAGGACCAATCCTAACATCTATAGAGAGAACACTGCTCCATCTTCTAAAACACCTCAACCTACAAGGTTGACACCTCAACAATTGGAGGAAAGAAAAGAAAAAGGTTTATGCTTTAATTGTGACATCAAGTACAGTAAGGGACATAAGTGTGGTGAGAAGAAATTATTCTACATATATTGTGAAGAGGAAGAAGAACAAGAACACGAACCATGTCAAGATGAAAATGTAGAAGGAATTTCGTCTGAACAGTTGACTCCCATGATATCATGTAATGCATTGGCTGGAATTAGCACTCCTCAAACCCTCAAGATCGAAGGATACATCAAAAATAAAAAGGTAATAGTCCTAATTGATTTTGGAAGTACTCATAATTTTATTCACTATAAATTAGCCAAAGATCTCAAATGCTTTGTATATCCAGCGCCAGAATTTCAAGTAATGATTGCAGATGGAGGAACTATCAATTGCTTAGGAAAATGCAATAAGATCAATCTTACTATGGGGGAATATGTAATGAATAGTCCAATGATTGCTATACCCATGGGTGGTGCAGATGTTGTACTAGG
>ML791177.1:542059-574843 GCA_009831015.1 Picea engelmannii
GCAAAGTACTATGGCCCTTATAAGGTATTGCAAAAGATTGGTACTATGGCATACAAATTGGAGTTGCCTGCATCTTCACGAGTACACCCAGTTTTCCATGTTTCATGCTTAACCAAGGTTATAGGCGACAAGATCCCAGTTCAAACTATATTTCCAGAACTTGATGAGGAAGGAAAAATCATATTGGAGCCTGAAGCCATCACTGACAAAAGAATTTGCCAGCTGAGAAATAGATCCATTTTAGAGTATCTCATTAAATGGAGGAAACTATCGACTAAAGATTCCACTTGGGAAGATGAGTGTTTTATACAGAAGCATCCAGAGTTACTCAAGAGTTGCGAACAACACTTGTCTCAAGGGGAGAGGCATGTTAAGCCCTAATATTGGCTCATTACCCCTTAATTGGGGTATATTATATTAGTAATGTTATTTTATTTATGTCGGCTTTAGGCCATTAGTTGTAATTATACCTCCTAGTCTCCTATATATACCAAGGAGACATTTTCATTTTGAATCATCTTGTACTTGAACACTTAAGTTGGGTAAAAGGAGGTTTCCCCCTTGAAAAGGCTTATTATCTTAAATTATCTCTTTTTCAAGGCGTTGAGTACTTTTTCTGAGAATTTTCTATGCTATATTGATATTTGGTTCTTAACACTTTCTATACTGCACTTCTTATAGACTTCTTCAAATTCATTCTCGCGGAACTCTCTGCCATTATCTGTCCTCAACACCTTGATTTTTTTCTCTGTTTGATTCTCAACAAGAGCCTTAAACTCTTTAAACTTGTCCAAGAATTCAGATTTCGTCTTGAGGAAATATATCCAAGTATTCCTCTAGAATTCATCTATAAATGAGACATAGTACACTGATTTTCCCGTTGATGGGACCGACACAGGTCCAAAAACATCACTCTGAACTAGTTGTAAAATTCCTTCTGCCCTCGTTGCACCAGAGGGGAATCTTACCCGATTCTTCTTCCCATATAGACAATGTTCACAGAAATCAAAATCCAGAGAGAAGTTAGATATACCTTCAACCATACCTTTATCGTGTATTAGTTGAATACCCTTCTCTCTGATATGCCCCGGTCTTTGATTCCACAACATAACCTTTTCTCCAGACACTATAGGAGTTCTTTCTTCTTCAACTCCAATATCAGGAAAAATTGAACTATTACACCCATCACTTATAGTTCTCCCTTGCAGCTTATACAGAGTCCCAAACCAAACTCCCTTCAACAACACCATTTCTCCTCGAACCATCCTATAGGTTTCCTTTTCAAATATTGTTTTTACCCCTGCATCATCCATTTTTCTTACAGAAATCAAATTTCTGGCCAAACCTTAGATGTTCAGAACACCAGGCAGTGTTCTAATCCTTCCATCTATGAGCCTCAACTTGACTTTTCCTTGTCCTATGATTATGGTTTTCGAATCATCACTTAATAAAACATTACCTCCATCATACCTTTCATATTTGAAGAACCACTCCCTATGGAGATTCATATGAAAGGATGCACCAGATTCAACCAACCATGCCTCATGATCTTCATGTGTGCTTGAAGAAGCAAAGTACACATCCCCTCCTTCTTCCTTAGAGGTTTTTTATTCTGTAGAAGAAGATTCTTCAGATCCCTTTTTTTTCTCAACTTTGGATCTACACTGCTTCTTGTAGTGCCCTTCTTTTCCACATCTCCAACATACCTTTACAAACTTTCTAGGAGATTTCTATCTACCCCTAGACTTAGATATCCCACTTGAGAACTTAGATCTATTTCTTTCCTGGTAACTTCCTCTTGCAAATAATGTGTTTGTTCTTTGTCCTCTCCTCCATCTCCATGGATGAGACCACTTCATCAAACTTCAAGGCATTTGTATTACTACCTATGGTGACAACCAGACTATCCCACGAGTCTAGTAACACATACTACTCATTTAAAGAATATAACACTACTACTCGTGCAATGAATATAACACATACCCAATACATGTTTGGTGTTGCAATGTGATCTTTTTTGAGTTCTCATGTCCTTCATGTTATCAAAGTGATTATGCAAACCCCTTCTTATACATTTCTAAGATATTTGCATGTTGTCTGATCTTCAAGATCAAGAACCAATTTTCCCCCATTCTATCATGTCCCCTTCATCCTATTTAATCCTATTTTCTGATCAATACTCTATTTTTGCACCATAAATCATTCAAATTCATTGTTGAAAGGATCAATAACAAATTCATGTTTTGTTGGTTTCTTGATCGTGGATGAGTTGGTCAGAGGTAGTAATTGTTGCATTTTTTTGTCCCTTCCTTACCCATAAAAAAACAAACATGTTTTTTAGATGAAAGGTGGGACATTTTTGTAGTTGAGGCCATCACAATTTGTATTGATTTCACTGGAGGGTGAATCTGATCTGCCCAGTTCGAGATTGTGATTGATCATGCACCTTTTTTTTTCATATCATGGGGTTTTTCCTAAGACCATCCATGTTTTTTTTATCGGATCTATCATTTTTTAATCATATTTATCGTTTGCACAGATATGATTCCCTTGGAGGTTGAAGTGGATGATTTTGACATCGAATTGCTTGCTTCCTGAGGCGTGGATGATTGATCTACCATTTCCTGTGATGCAGGAGCATCGCCAACTCAGCAAGCGTGGAGCCAGT
Organism: Picea engelmannii; assembly: GCA_009831015.1. Taxonomy (NCBI): domain Eukaryota; kingdom Viridiplantae; phylum Streptophyta; class Pinopsida; order Pinales; family Pinaceae; genus Picea; species Picea engelmannii. Next base: position 544,728 of record ML791177.1, read on the forward strand.
GCATCTGTTTTTAAACACATGACATATACAGCTTGATAACTCTTTTTGAATTTTCAATTAGGATGAAGCGCCATATCCTTCAATGAAACATTTATGAAGGGGCACCTGCTGTATTACAGCAGACCTCGAGCCTTACGCTCTTGTCTGAATTAGATAGGACGCATTAAATCTAGTTAATACAGGTAGATAGATGTTTAAGTCTAGATTAGACAGTTTAGAGTTCGAGAGGGAAAACGGATATAGACACCCTCCTTTGTACATATATTATTATTCAGATTATTCAGGGGAAAGAGGGGAGAGCAAATAGAGAATTTGTGAAGAACACCCATGTACAGATGTTTTTGAATTAATAGAAGAGAGTCTTTGATTCAATTTCATAGATGGTGTTGTTTCTCTGTGTATGTTATTTATATGCTCATGAATGTTTTCTTCTGTTATGCATTTGCTTTGAATATGCTGTGTTTGAGATTTCAGAGGTTTAATTGAAGTCTAAGAGAGGAGAGAATAAGTCTCAATTATTTCTCTGTCTGAGCCAGGAGATTCCTGCATAGAGTGCAATTGAATTCATCCGCATAGAGTGCGTTGACGAGACTCGACAGTTAACCCTTATTCTCATTCACCCAGAAGTTGGTTTGGGCTGGTAGAGTCGTGCAGGAGAAGTACAGGCTGAACTTGAAGTCTCAGTGGCTAGTCTGAGCAAAGGAAGGCATAGACTACTGTTGTCAGAAGTACACAGAGTCAAAGAGACTCAACACTTTGAGAGTTGTTGAAGGTCGAGCACAAGAAGTGTGCGCAAAGTCTCTGAGAGAGTCAGAGTGAATAAGCTCAAGAGGGATAGAACCTTTGGGATATCATTGAAAGGGAACGTAGAAAGTTCGGGCCAAGGAAGATTCGAGCAGGATCTGCAAGCGCGGACGTCAGGAAACAAGTGCTGAGAAGGAATACTTAGTCGTTCCCAGGAGATCCTCGAGAGGGAGGAATCGACGGTTAGGATTCACCGAGGGAACTAGCGAAACCCCACCAACTGTCAGATTGTGCGGAGTTGTGCAAAGTTTAAACACCAACAAACAAAGGAGGAGTCATCGGGATTTGGCTCATCGGGATATCGGGGTTTCCGTGGTCGTGAAACTCTGGCAGAACAAAATCGCGATCCGCGATTTCCCAAAAGGATCTCAGCCATTGATCTCAAAGTGGACACATGTCATACATCAGGAGAGTTTGGGTTCCGTTCCTCAGGGTATCGAAGTTTCCGAGGACATAGAAATCTCGCATGTTGAAATCGCGATCCGCGATTTCTCGACGAGCGCTTTGGACCGTCCATCGTCGATGACACGTGGCAGGAGATATGAGCGAGTCAGTGTTTGGAGGCATCGAGGTTCCCAGAGTGGAGAAACACTTGCATAGTGAAATCGCGATCGGCGAATTCCCAAAGTAGCCAGAACCATTGATCGGAGGAATATGTGGTGAGAGATCCCGAGGAGTCAGGATTCGGCATTTCAGGATTTTCGGAGTCAAGTGCATTGCGTAGGGTGAAATCGCGATCCGCGATTTCCCGATACCGCTGAGTGGAAGACAGGTGTCATAGGGTTGAGCCTCACCCTGAGGTGACGACATGTGGCATCGTATATTGGAGTTCAGGATTTGGCAAGGTTTGTGACCTTGTGCATCAGGAATCACGAATTCCCGAAACGCGATTTCCCGATCACCACGGGAGCGTGGGTCCCAGGGCTTTGCCATGGAGAAAGGACAGGTGGCATCGGAGTTCGGGAATAAGGGATCTGTGAGGTGTGTGACCCATGACATAGTAAGTTTCGATTTCCCAAGGGGGAAATCTCCGATGAGGGCAGAAAAAGGCACGAAGGGAATATTCATCGGGTTTCGAAGTTTAGTGCGACCCGAGTACAGTACTCGCTACTGCGCGAGGTCCTATTTCCCGATACGATAAGGGGGATCATCGAAGGCCATTCTGTGGGTGTGAGAACTTCCGACAAGGGAGTTGAAGAGCAAATTTCTCTCTTCGGGCCAATGAAGAAGAAGGTTCTGGTGGAGCAGACGTGTCCTCGGTGGCGCGTGCTACATCAAGTGGTATCAGAGTGAGAAAATCTATCTATTTTCTGTAACAGGGTAGAAAGGGAAATTCACCATGCCACCAAGGAGAAGAGATAGACAATCACCCAATCCAGAGGGGGAAAGGGAATCGTCCAGAGAAAGAGGTAGGCCAGGGCAGAATCTGGAAGTAGAAAGACAACTGCAAGAATTACGCTCTATGATTGTGGATATGGGAGTAAAGCAAAGGCGCAAAGATGATGCAGGAGATAACAGTGAATCCGAGGATGAAGGTGAAGCTGGACAGGGAGCAGGAGAAATCCCAGCAGAAGATGCAGCAAATGAGCGATTAATGAAAGCCATAGCCCGGATGAGTTCAAAGACAAAAATGGACATTCTGACTTATGAAGGAAATCTGGATGCAGAAGAGCTGTTGGATTGGATTAGAGCTCTTGACACCTACTTTGATTATGAGGATATTGAAGAGGATAAGAAGGTCAGACATGATGTCACCAAATTGAAGGGACACGCAGCCTTATGGTGGGACGAGCATCAAGCAGATAGACGCTACAAAGGTAAGCAAAAGATTAAAAGTTGGGATCGAATGGTTGCGAAGATGAAAGCAAAGTTCATCCCAAGGGATTATCAAATCACATTGTTCAGGAGGATGAAGAACTTGAGACAGAATTTGATGACAGTGAAGGAGTACACCGAGGAATTTTATAAGCTCAATATCAGAGCAGGTCATCGGGAGAGTGATGATGAAAAAGTTGCCAGGTATATGAATGGCTTAAGATACGATATCCAGGATGAGATGAGTATGGAAACCATCCAAACAGTAGAGGATGCATATCAGATGGCATTAAAAGATGAGGAAAAGCTAAGCCGTAAGCAAGGACAGCGAGGCCGAGGCAGGAGCCAACCGAAAGGTAAGTCCATTACTCAAGATAGATTCCAGAAATCTAAGGATGACTGGAAGAAGCCTCAGACCGAAATGGAAAGAGGTGGAAGTTCACAGCGAGGTCAGCACGCTGAACAGCGAAGGCAGCAGACGGAACAAGGCAGAGGATACGCTGACACGAACACATTTCCTCGTACCAGAGGTAGAGGAAGAGGCAGAGGAGGAATCATCACATGTTACACATGTGGGAAAAATGGACATAAGGCAGTTGACTGTCCATATAGGAAGACAAATAAAGGAGAATCTCACATCGCCCAAGCACAGAGGCGAGATGCTGAGGAAGAAGACGCAGAAGACGGAAGGTCATTGATGATGCGTAAAGTTCTCTTAACACCCGAGAAGGAGGTGGAGGACGCAGTTCAAAGAAACAGGCTTTTTAGAACCACATGCAAGACCAAAGACAGGAAATGCTAGGTTATTGTGGATAGCGAAAGCACAGACAATCTCGTTTCGACTGAGATGGTGGAAAAGATGGAATTGGAAACAACTGATCATCCAAGGCCATACAAAGTTTCATGGTTGTAGAAGGGACATCAAGTAAATGTCACTAAACAGTGCTTAGTTGACATCAAGATAGGAATATAAAATGATAGGATTTTATGCGATGTTATTCCTATGGATGTATGTCATGTATTTCTAGGCAGACCATGGCAATATGACAAAAACGTAATTCATGATGGGAAGATGAATACGTACACTTTGGAGAAGAATGGAAGAGCACATACGCTGAATCCAATTAAGGATAAAGGAGTAAAACCAGAGCCAAGAAATACTATACTTCTCATGAGTGGGAAGGAACTTCTGGCAGAAGTAAAGAAGAAGGAAGACCCACAATTCTTTGTGGTTAGAAAACCGAAAGTTGTTTTGACCAGCACAAGGGTGGATGATCTACCAAAGGAAATTCAGGAACTGCTGGAAGAGTTCGTTGATATAGTGGTGGATGAGTTACCTCATTCGTTGTCGCCGATGAGGAGCATAAGCCATCATATAGACCTCATACTAGGAGCAAGTTTTCCGAACAAAGCAGCGTACAGGTTGACGCCGCAGGAGAACGAAGAGGTCAAAAGGAAGGTACATGAACTATTGGATAAAGGACTGGTCAGGGAAAGTCTTAGTTCGTGTGTTGTTCCAACGATACTAAGTCCAAAGAAAGATGGAGGTTGGAGAATGTGTATAGACTCCAGAGCCATCAACAAGATAACCATCAGGTACAAGTTTCCATTGCCGAGGATGGATGACTTGATGGACTGCTTGAGTGGAGAAGAGTTTTTTTCAAAGGTTGATTTGAAAAGCAGATACCATCAAATTCGCATGAGGGAAGGTGATGAATGGAAGACAACCTTCAAGACTAACGAAGGTTTGTATGAATGGTTGGTCATGCCATTTGTCTTGACATATGCACCAAGTACATTCATGAGGCTGACGAATGAAGTGCTGAAAGAGTTTATTGGTAAGTTTGTCATTGTTTATTTGGATGACATCTTGATTTTCAGCAAGTCAAAAGAAGAGCATCTAAAGCATTTAGCTGCAATAATGAGGAAGCTAAAGCAAGAGAAGATGTTAATCAACATGAGGAAGTATTCATTTATGAAGAGAGAACTCATTTACTTGGGGTTTGTCATATCGGAAAATGAATTGAAGATGGATCCAAGTAAAGTTGAGGTAATTAAAAATTGGCCATCACCGAGAAATGTTTTCGAGGTGAGAAGTTTTCATGGACTGGCGAGTTTCTACAGGAAATTCATCAGGAATTTTAGTGGAATTAGCGTAGCAATGATGGACACAGCCAAGAAAAGACATAAATCTTTTCATTGGACTGAAGCGGCGGAGAAGAGCTTCAATCTGTTGAAGCGGAAGATCACTGAACAGTCGGTTTTGGTATTACCGGATTTTACGAAGGTATTCCAGGTGAAGTGTGATGCAAGTGGCTTTGCCATAGGAGCGGTCTTAAGCCAGGAGGACAGACCAATCACATATTTCAGCGAGAAGCTGGATGAAGCCAAGGTGAAGTATTCAACGTATGATAAAGAATTTTATGCTATCATACAGGCATTGAAGAAGTGGAGGCATTATTTGATGCCAAAAGAATTTGTTCTGTACAGTGATAATCATGCGTTACCATTTGTGACTCAGCAGGAGAAGCTGAATCAAAAACATGCTAAATGGGTGGAGTATATGCAAAATTTTACATTTGTCATTAAACACATTTCAGGGACTGCTAACAAAGTGGTTGATGCTTTGAGCAGGAAATGTTTGTTGCTGCAGGAGTTTCGAGTCAAGACCTTGGGTTTTGAAAATCTTAAAGACATGTATGCAGGTGATGCAGATTTTTCAGAGACATACGAGGCAGCTGAGAATCCATTTCTCAGAGACAGAAGCCCATGGATGGACTACATGATCCAAAATGGACTGTTGTTCAGAGGCAATCAGTTATGCATTCCACATTGCTCCATGAGGGAGAATTTACTAAAAGAAAAGCATAGTGGTGGACTAGCAGGACATTTTGGCCACGATAAGACATTTGCAAAGATGAGTGAAGCCTATTTCTGGCTGAAGATGCGAACAGATATCAAGAAGTTTGTTGACAGGTGCAGGATTTGTCAACATTCAAAGGGAGAAAACAGAATGCGGGATTCTATCAATCCTTACCCATACCTGATAGGCCGTGGGATGAAATCAACATGGATTTCGTATTAGGATTGCCGAGGACGCAAAGAGGACACGATTCGATCTTTGTGGTGGTCGATAGGTTCTCAAAAATGGAACATTTTATACCATGCCATAAGACCAACGATGCAACACATATTGCAAATTTGTTCTTCAAGGAGATTGTTAGACTTCATGGTTTACCCAGAAGCATTGTATCGGACAGGGATACAAAATTCATTGGACATTTTTGGAGAACACTCTGGAAGAAGATGGGAACTAACTTGATGTTTAGTTCTGCCTATCATCCGCAGAAATATGGGCAGACAGAGATAGTCAACAGAAGTCTTAGGGATTTACTCAGAAGCCTGGTGACAGAGCACCACAACAGCTGGGACAATGTGTTGCCACAGGTAGAGTTCGCATACAACGATTCAGTGAATCAAAGTACAGGAAAAATCCCATTTGAAATTGTTTATGGCAGGAAACTGAGAGGAGTATATGAACTGAGGGATTCAGAGAAGATGATGACAAAGAGCGCAAGCGCTGAGAAATTCGCACAGGCGATGGAAGAACTTCACAACAGGGTGAAGCAGCGATTGCTGGAGTCGAACCAGGAATACAAGCGCAGAGCAGATCAACATCGGAGACAACTTCGATTCGAGGTTGGCGATCTAGTTCTGGCACATCTGAGGAGAGAAAGGTTCCCAAGGGGAACATACAACAAACTGAAAATGAAGAAAATTGGGCCATGTACAATCCTGAAGAAATTGGGAGAAAATGCTTACGAAATTGAACTGCCGGATGAGATTGGAATATCTCCGACATTCAATGTTTCAGACTTATATCCATATAAGGCTGAGGAAACAGGAACTGGAAATGATGAGCAGCCAGAGATCCAGTGGCGGAAGCAGATGCCAATGGCAGAAAGGCCACAGATGGAGCGTATACTTGACAAGAGGGTCAGCAAAAGGACCATACGGAAGAAATACTTCAAGTATCTGGTGAAGTGGAAAAATCATCCAGTGGAAGATGCCAGGTGGGAAACAGAAGCATTTATCCAAAAGCATGGGCAGACCGTGTAGGAGCTCATGGAAAGGAGCCCATGAAAGTTTTCAAGCTGAGGAGTATGATGCAGAAGCATCGCCAACTCAGCAAGCGTGGAGCCAGTGCATGTGTTTTTAAACACATGACATATACAGCTTGATAACTCTTTTTGAATTTTCAATTAGGATGAAGCGCCATATCCTTCAATGAAACATTTATGAAGGAGCACCTATTGTATTACAACAGACCTCGAGCCTTACGCTCTTGTCTGAATTAGATAGGAGGCATTAAATCTAGTTAATACAGGTAGATAGATGTTTAAGTCTAGATTAGACAGTTTAGAGTTCGAGAGGGAAAACGGATATAGACACCCTCCTTTGTACATATATTATTATTCATATTATTTAGAGGAAAGAGGGGAGACCAAACAGAGAATTTGTGAAGAACACCCATGTACAGATGTTTTTGAATTAATAGAAGAGAGTCTTTGATTCAATTTCATGGCTGGTGTTGTTTCTCTGTGTATGTTATTTATATGCTCATGAATGTTTGCTTCTGTTATGCATTTGCTTTTAATATGTTGTGTTTGAGATTTCAGAGGTTTAATTGAAGTCTGAGAGAGGAGAGAATAAGTCTCAATTGTTTCTCTGTCTGAGCCAGGAGATTCCTACATAGAGTGCAGTTGAATTCATCCACATAGAGTGCGTTGATGAGACTCAACAGTTAACCCTTATTCTCATTCAACCAGAAGTTGGTTTGGGCTGGTAGATTCAAGCAGGAGAAGTGCAGGCTGAACTTGAAGTCTCAGTGGCTAGTCTGAGCAAAGGAAGGCATAGACTACTATTGTCAGAAGTACACAGAGTCTGAGAGACTCAACACTTTGAGAGTTGTTGAAGGTCGAGCACAAGAAGTGTGCGCAAAGTCTCTGAGAGAGTCAGAGTGAATAAGCTCAAGAGGGATAGAACCTTTGGGATATCATTGAAATGGAACGTAGAAAGTTCAAGCCGAGGAAGATTCGAGCAGGAGCTGCAAGCGCGGACGTCAGGAAACAAGTGCTGAGAAGGAATACTTAGTCGTTCCCAAGAGATCCTCGAGAGGGAGGAATTGACGGTTAGGATTCACCGAGGGAACTAGCGAAACCCCGCCAGCCGTCAGATCGTGCGGAGTTGCGCAGAGTTTAAACCCCACCGAACAAAGGAGGAGTCATCTGGATTTGGCTCATCGGGATATTGGGGTTTCTGTGGTCGTGAAACTCTGGAAGAACGAAATCGTGATCCACGATTTCCTGAAAGGATATCAGCCATTGATCTCAAAGTGGACACGTGTCAGACATCAGGAGAGTCGGGGTTCCGTCCCTCAGGATATCAGAGTTTTCGAGGACATAGAAATCTCGCATGTTGAAATCGCGATCCACTATTTCCCGACGAGTGCTTTGGACTGTCCATCGTCGAGGACACGTGGCAGGAGATCTGAGCGAGTCGGTGTTTGGAGGCATCGGGGTTCCCAGAGTGGGGAAACGCTTTCATAGTGAAATCACGATCGACAATTTCCCGAAGTAGCCAGAACCGTTGATCAGAGGAATACGTGGCAAGAGATCCCGAGGAGTCGGGATTCGACATTTCGAGATTTCCGGAGTCAAGTGCATTGCGTAGGGTGAAATCGTGATCCAAGATTTCCTGATAGCGCTGAGTGGAAGACAGGTGTCAGAGGGTTGAGCCTCACCCTGAGGTGACGACAGGTGGCATCGTATATCGGAGTTCGGGGTTTGGCAAGGTCTGTGACCTTGTGCATCAGGAATCGCGAATTCTTGAAACACGATTTCCCGATCACCACGGGAGCGTGGGTCCCAGGGCTTTGCCATGGACAGAGGACAGGTGGCATCGGAGTTCAGGAATCGGGGATCCGTGAGGTGTGTGACCCATGACATAGTAAGTTCTGATTTCCCGACGGGGAAATCTCCGATAAGGCCAGAAAAAGGCGTGAAGGGAACATTCATCGGGTTTCAGAGTTTAGTGCGACCCGAGTACAGGACTCGCTACTGCGCGAGGTCTGATTTCCCGATACGATAAGGGGGATCATCGAAGGCCATTCTGTGGGTGTGAGAACTTCCGATAAGGGAGTTGAAGAGCAAATTTCGCTCTTTGGGCCAGTGAAGAAGAAGGTCTTGGTGGAGCAGACGTGTCCTGGGTGGCGCGTGCTGCATCATCCTGAGAGAACTGAAATGACTGATTTGTTATAGGAGGAACAATGGAATGAAGTTCATTCAACATAATTTCAATCCACCCACTGAGGTATGAGGGATTAGAGTGCATGACCTCTGATGACAAGATGGAAATGATGCCATCCTATTCCCCATTGCAAGTTTAGATTGGATTGGATCTATTTCTTGTAGACTTATTTGGGTGCACATCATAATTAGATCACCATATTCACCTCCTTTTCATGTTATATAGATACAAATCGTGTTTTCCCTAGGTGGATTTTGTTCTACAACTCTATATCCATGGGCTTTCCTTATCTTCCACGTTGTGGACGTAGTATTGGATTTATCCTAGGCTTTCCTTCATTGGAAAGACTGTGGTTCATGAGCCTAGTTCCAGGTATGTTTTGGCATAATTTTAGCAATTGTTGTAATTTCTTTTAAGGATATATTTGTTTAGATCTTAGGGTTCCATTTTTTTGACATTATACATCAAGATCTAGTATTTTATTGATGAAATGGAGAAATTAAGGACAAATTATCTCCTTACTCCCCATAATTGTCATACATGGAAACTTAAAATGCAACAACTCCTGAAATAAAAGGGACTTTGGAAACGTTTTGGTGAAAATCAACCCACATTTACCAAGGAAATGGAGAAATTTTCTTATTGAATAAATCTCGATGAAGCCATGGGGTTGATTGGGTTACATATTTTAGATAGTTTGATATTCCATATTTATGGATGTTATACTCGAAAGAAAATATGGGATAAGTTGGCTTCGTTATTTGGAAAAGTTAATGATTTTAGGGCCTTACAATTGGAAGAAGAGATATCTTAATTGATCCTTGATGAAAATGCCTCCATTGAATACTATCTTGCCAAGTCTGGGTCATTACTATCCCAATTAAAAGGATGTGTAAAAACCAAATATGACGATGAGTTCATTTTCTTGATTCTATCCAAATTGAAAGGTCCTTATCAGGTATTTTCTTCTACATTTTATTATATGATGGATGAAATAGGAGATGAATTTAAAATACCTTCTTTTGAGGTATTTTATGATCACCTAACAAGAGAACAATCCAAGCTTCAGTAGCTAGATTCTCTTTCTAACTCTACAAAACAAGCTATTTTTTCCTGTACCTCTAAAGGTAAGAATAACAGATCATATAAAAAGAAGAAAAATTATGCACAAGGTGGTGATACTTCCTCCAAACGTCAAAAGAAACCAAAATAATCTCCATCTTCCAATTCTAGTGAGTTTTTCTCCAAGACAAAGAAGAAAAAGTCAAATGAAACTTGCATCTTTTTTGGTGGTCAAGGGAATCCATAGTAAAAATGTTGGAAGAAACTTGAGGATTTGAATGAAGCCATGTAGAAACACAAAATTTACATGTCAAAACCTTCTTTGATAGGTAACGAGCATGAATTATTTTCTCAGACCTTGTAAGAATATTCAGATAGATGGATATTTCATTCAGGTGCATCTCATCATATGACTCATTCCAATGAATTATGACCTTCAACATCTGATTGCACCATTTCTCATATTTCCATTGGAGAATCCAGACGACTTGGTGTTTTAGGATCGAACACTATGTAGTTAGATGAAGGGTGTGTCAATGATGTCCTTCTTGTTCTTGACATCTATGCTAATCTACTCTCAATTTATCAAATTTTCCATTATGGTGATGGGAAAACAATAATGTTCTCTCCCAATGATGTAGTCATCATAGAACTGCAAAATCCTGACATTGTTGTTGCCTCAGGGACAATCGATAATAACACCATCATATACATGTTTCATAGTTTTGAGCCTTTTTTAGCTTCCTCTTTCATTTCACATGTTGATGTTTTGAATAGGCTTTGGCATGGAATATTTGGACATCTAAACTACATGTACTTGTATCATTTGACCACACAAAAATTGTTTCATGTACTTCCTAAAGTTTCTTGCATTGATGGAGTTTGTCCATGATTTTTTCTTGGAAAAAAACATCAACATCCTTTTTGAAAATGGAAAATCCTTGTGTTCTACAACACCTCTTGAGTTGGTACATAGTGATCTCATGATTTTCCCAACTTTCTCATTTTCAGGGGCGAAGTATGAACTCACATTCATTGATGACTCCTCACAATGCTCTTGGGTGTACTTTCTTAAGTTCAAGAGTGAGGTCTTTGAAACCTTCAAGACATTTAATGCCTTTGTTGAAAAGCAACCCTCTCATTCTATCAATAATTTGCGCACATATAATGGGGGGGAGTATTTCAACTAGGAATTCAAAGTTTTTTGAAGGGAACATGGTATTTTGCATCAGGATTTTGTTCCCTACACCCCTCAACAAAATGGTTTTGTTGAAAAAAAGATCGACACATTAAAATATATGGAAAATTGTATGATTCATTCCAAGGACATGTCACCTTCTTTTAGGGTTGAAGCAGTGGACTATGCCAATTACATTTAGAATCAGATGCATCAAAAAGTAGTGTTTCATATGACTCCATAGGAAGCTTGGAGTTATGTTAAGCCCGACTTCTCTACTTTTAGAGTATTTAGCAGTGTGGCATGGACATTAATTCCAAATGAAAAGCGTAAATCTATGGAGAATAAGATCCAACCATTGATATTTGTTGGCTAATGTGAAGATATGAAATCATATAGGTTATTTGATCATATTACTAATAATGTCTTGTTTTGTAGGGTTTTCCGTTTTGATCAGCATTTCAAACAATCATATGGCCCTACTCTCTCCATAGATTTCCATGATGGTACAGATCATGCTAACAGTCTTGTTTTTGAATAAAAAGAAGATGAGGAACATTAGACAACTGCAAATGATGAAAATCAACGCGTACAAAACCAACCAACAACAGTTGAGAAACATGCATAGGAACAACTTGATAAAGAACAACAATTGAGGAGGATCCTTTGAGAGTGAAAGGCACCTGATTGGTATGGTTATGAGCCATCAAATTTTAGTTATTTTCTCCTACTCCTTGGAAAATCCATCCATAGATGATAGGTACCTCTCTTTTGAGTCATTCCATTACAGATGATCCCAAAAAATTCTCTGATGCTATTGGGAAAACTAAATGGGAAGATACCATGAAAGAGGAGTATTCTTCCTTGATGAAGAATCACACATCATTCCTATTCCTAAGGGATGGAATCTAGTTTGTTGAAAATGGGTGTATAGAACCAAATATGTTGCAAATAGATGTGTTGACAAGCATAAGGCATGACTAGTGGCCAAGGGATTTTCATAGTTTGAAGGGATTGATTATTGTAAGACTTTTCCCCCTATTTCCAAGATGAATTTCATACATCTTGTGGTTTCTCTTGCTGCCACTCAAGGCAGGACAGTTTACTAAATGAATTTCAAAAGGGATTTTTTGAATGGATATTTACAAGAGAAAATCTACATGGAGCAAGCTTCTGATCTTATCCATGACTGTTCCCGTGTATGCAAGCTTTGACATTCATTTTATGGTCTTATACAAGTTCCCCGAGATTGGTATGATAAAAAGGATAGTTTTCATACCACTTCAAGATTCAAACATTGCGAATAAGATCCTGCAGTTTACACTCGAAAGGAAGGAATTGATCTTCCGATATTATTTCTATATGTGGATGATTTAATTCTCATTGGCAGTTCTTCATCCGTGATTCAAAGTGTACGCCAAATATTAATGGATTAGTTTGATATGACAGATCTTAGTCTTCTGCATTACTTTCTTGGTTTGCAGGTTCATCAATCTTCTGAAGAAATCTCCATCTACCAACAAATGTATTCCCTTGATTTATTTCAGTGCTATGGAATAACTAATTGTAATCTTGTGCCTACTCCTTTTCAGTCGGGTGTCACTCTTTCTACCAACTTCTCTTCATCATGATTCAATCCATCATTGTATCAACAAGTAGTTGAGAATCTACTATATTTGACTCATACAAGCCATGACATATCCTTTGTATTTGGACTTGTATATCAGTTATCTCAGGATCCTCATGAGAGTCACTGGAAGGAAGCTAAGCGCATTCTTAGGTATATTTAGGGGACTGCTAGATTTTTCATTCAATATATCTCTAGTACTTTTGAGCTTGTGGGTTTCACAGTTTCTGACTAGTCTAGTTCCATTGATAGCCAGAATTCCTCTTTAGGATTTTTTTATCTCATTGTTTCTACTCCTACTACTTGTTATTGTAAATATAAATCATAAATTGCATTATCATCCATAGAGGTTGAGTATTGTGATGTTTTCCTTGCTAGTCAAGAAGTCCTTTAGCTTCGAAAGCTACTGACAAAGCTTGGCATTTCACAGGATCCTCCCACTACTCTTTATCATGATAATTAGAGCACCATCCACATCTCTCACAACCCAGTTGAGAATCAAGTGACTGAGCACATTGAGATTCACATGCACTTCATTTGGAAAGATCATCCAAAATAATGTTATTCACTTGGAGTACTTTCCCATTGAAGAGCAAATTGCTGAAATCTTCACTAAAACTTTGGCATCCCCTTGTTTTCTTCGCTTACAATTGACGCTTGGGGTGAAGTAAGTTGTCCTTGGGGGGTCATCTTGAAGCCTCCTACCTTCAAATTTTCACATTTTCATTTGTATGATGTATTATCTCTTTTGGGGAGGAGTTTATTTCCTACGGGTTTTTCTCCTTTGCTTCATTTATAAGATTTGTATATGGGTAACTTATTAGGCCTTGCTATCTAGACTCATTTTTTTTTTTTTTTCACCCTACGTTTCTCTTATGGGGGTTGTTAGAGTTCCAATGCAAATCAGCTTTGTGAGTTGTAAGTTCACGTAGGTGATATTATCAACCCAGATGTGACAAATATCATTGGGCCTATTTTACTGTATAAATAAACCTTCATTCTTATATGTTGATATAAAGTTCTATTTTAGATCATTAGTTATCTCTCTTGTTTGTAGAAGTGTTTGGTGTTGTAGTTTGATCTTGAGGAGTTATTATCTTTTTCATGAACAACCCAACCGACGTCCTTCGTTTTAGTGGACTTCCCATTTCCTTCAGTGGAGAGCCCACCTTCTACCCATGTTTTGTCAAGCCTTCATCTTAACTTCTCCCGTAAGCATCCTTGGGTGAATTCTTTGCTTGGCATGACATGTGCCCAAAAAACCCCAACTTCCCCATATATTAAGACTCTTTATCTCTTCGTCTGAACCAAACATTTTGCGTCTGTGAATCGTTCGTCTTAATTTGGGATGGAGGAGCGCACTTGTGTTGAGCTCCTCAAGACTTACATATATATTTTAAATACAAAGAGAGCATATATGTTTTAACTACAAGGAGATATTCTTATAACATTTAAGAAATTAATTAATTATTATTTTTATTTTTTTTTGAAATTAATTTTTTTTTTTTATATTAATTAATTTAATATTTTTTTTTTAAAGTTTGGAGTCATCGCAGAGAATCTTAAAAAATGTGTATTCTACCTTTTGTCTTGGTCATATATCTAGCATTACTTTATAGGATATGATGTGTTGTTTCTTATAGTTATTTACAAATCCGTCATTTGAGGATATTCTTTGTTGTTTCATAGAGCTATTCACAACCATGAAACATGCGTATAAGTTAAAATATATTTTCAAAATTTATTGGGTTATTAGTCCTTTCCATGGGACTATAGCAATGAGTTTGTTTTTGATGTGACATTGATGTGATATTAATTTGTTTTTTACCATAAATTTGTGTATGCAATGTAATGTTTAACATAGGAAAACAAATATATATTTTTGGATATAATAAAAATATTTGTGTTTCAAATTTCTAATTGGTTGATAGAATTGAAGTGTTATTGCTCCCTTCACATTTTTCAATATGTAAAATTAATTACACAATCAATGTATTTCACCAATCACCACATCCAAATATAGTTGTAATATGTATTTATTATTATGCATTATTGTATTTATATTATTATTTATTATCCAATATATTATTTAGATTATTTTTATTATGTAATATAATAAATATTATATAAAAAGATATATTATTAAATTTGAAAGGTTTATTTTCAAAAGGAAAAATTGAAGATTTTTAAAACTCAATTTGCATTTGGCTAGCTTAACTTAGTTGGATGGAAATTTAAGTTAATCCCAAAACTATACAACATCTACATTAAAGTAAAAATGTAGTGAAAGATCCCCGCCAATATGGCATATGACAAATCTATAAACTAACTGTCATGGAGCAACACGTCTTCCTCCATTCCTTGTGAGTCTAGGTGGAATTCTTTGAATTCCAATCTTTATGACGTTATAGTTATTAGTGTTAATTTTTTTCATTTAAAATCTTTACAAATTCATTTCTTTTAAGACTATAAAACTAGCCTCTAGTTAACATATTGTTCATGTTTGACGATAATCATCATCATCAATAATTATAGGGTGTCAGTTATCATCTCCATTTCCAAATCTACTTGGCAGGGACTAAGCTGTCATGCAGCCCTTGTCTATTAAGGAATTTTTATAGGCTGACCACCTATTGTCTAAAGGAAATACATTTTTCAAAGAAATATATTTTTTGGAATCTGTTTCATTATTTAATTTGATTTGTTTTGCAAAAATTCCATGTAATATATTTTATTTATATTAATAATAAGTTAAAATGATATCTTAATTGAAGTTGGCATTGTCGATATGTACAATTTTTGGCATCTTTGCAAGTTTGTTGGGTCAATGTACTTAACTACAACTTTCTCAATTAAGATGATTTTTCTGATTTCCAATACCAACAACAACTATTTTAACTTGAGCTTTCATGAATTTAAATAAAATATAATTAACATGCATTGCAAAAATATAATACGAAATGGAACCAACTAACTTCTAGTTAAGAGTAGTAACAAATACTCTATGAGTGTAAGCATTGTAATTAACATTATTTTCTTTATTAAAATATGAAGATACTTTACAACATAAAAAAAACTTTTGCTTGAGGTCATTGGTTCAATTTATAAGTTTACCCATAGACTTTGGTCTTTCTACCTCTATGACTCTTTATATCATACTATTAGGATCCTAGATGACTCTAGAGCTCCTAGATTTTAATATGACTCCACTTTGAATAGCATATGACATACTCCAATCACTTTGACTAGGATTCTAGGTGACGCTAGAGCTCCTATCTTTTAATATGACTCCACTTTGAATAGCATATGACATACTTAAATCACTTTGACATTGTGTAGAATTGTTATAAATTTAAATTGCATTATATTTACATTTATTGTTTGGGTAGAAGTAATATAGATCTATCATCTACTTTACTGTATTCATCTTCAATTTAGTCAATCTTTGGATTTGGATCTTTCTCGTAAAATGACATTTTCTTTATGTTTGGTAATGCACTTTGCACTCCATGTTTGCTTCAATTTGGCATGCACTCTTATCTCTTGAGCTTGATCAAAATCCTTTTAACATTTCATTCTCACATTGTTTTGTCTTCATCCCCACGTAATCTCTTTCTCCTTCCACTTTTCCTTGTAGAATTGATAATTCATCAAATAAATCCCACAACAAATAAATTAACTTTCTATTAATAGAATATGATTGAACAATGTGAAAGAAGAAAAAAAAACATCTTGGAATGCACAATGTATGTACATACTATCTATGTTGTCACAAAATGTGTGTTTTTTCAAACTCATCCTTTGTGAGCTTCATATCACTTGTGTTTGTTTCACAATTATATTCATTGAAGATGATTGACAACAAACATGTTAATTCCACTTCTGCTACAAAAGCCTTCATAGGTGCAAAATAAATAAGTTCGAGCTTACTCTTATGTGAATTGCCACTTTGAAATTGTTCTTCAATCTAGCATGAAACATTCATAATGAAAATATTAGGATGTCTTCTTCTTGTGGGTGTATGAACAAGTCTATATTCAATGCTAAGATATGAAACTAGAATTTGTAGCCTTGAATATGGCTTTGTGTTTTGTATCCTTTAAAAGTAATGTCAACAAAGTTGTTAAGGTTTGCAATCAATTTCTTACCAATATTTTTTTGTTAATTTATAAATTAACATCAAGTAGGCTATTTATAGTTACTATCTGTAAAAGAACCACCAAAATGAATGTAGATTTGTATTTTTATTATTTTTTCCACATATGTAATATTTTGTACTTGAAATTCATCCAAATAAGATTAATGGTGATCGAAAATGGGTCATTTAACAAATTTTCATCTATTTTTGGTAATTTTTTGGAAGAAAAAAATGAGCTATTTACATGTAGGTACCATTTTAGGGGTAGATCCTATGAACACATTCCATAGCCTTCCATCAATGTTATACACATTGAGGGATTTCCAGCAATGTGAAAATCACCTGAATATGAGGAAGTTATGTCTCCCAAAAGTTGACCTATCCTATGCACCATCATAATATTGAGTAGATTCCATGCCACATCCCATTACTTAAATTTTATATCATATAATCATTGTTCTACATATTGAGGCCCCTCAATATGAGGAAGTTAATCCTCCCACAAGTTGTCCTATCCTATTCTCCACTATAATATTGAGTAGATTCCATGTTAGATCTCATTACTCATACATGTGTAGCTACTCACATATTGACTTTAAAAAGTATTCTACATAGTCCAAAATCCTAACCATAATCAAGAGTTGAGAGATGAAAAAACCCTAACCCTAACTTAAGACTACTATTGGATCATGTTAAATAATGATATGCTAGGAAATGAGAGAGATTCATTCTTATTATATTAAAAAGTATTTCTATGGGTCGAACCTTTGACAGGATGTCGGGAAGTACATTAAGTGCTACACTGCCTACACCATTGCCAAACCGACCATCAAGAAGCAAGGCCTCTATACTCTATTGCCTACCCCTAGTTGACCTTGGGAATGCATATCCATGGATTACATGTCGGGCCTTCCTTCTACTAAGCATGGCAATGACTGTGTTTTTGTTGTCGTCGAATGATTGTCGAAGATGTCCATTTTGATTCCCTGGAAGAAGAATATCACAACAGAAGCCACTACTAAACTGTTCTTTGAACGAGTGTGGGTACACTTTGGGATCCCACAGGCTATCATCTCATATCGGGACAACAGGTTCCTCAGTAGATTTTGTTCTAGCCTCTGGTCGATGCTATACACCAAGCTCACTAGGTCCACAACTTTCCATCCTCAAACTGATGGCCAGACATAGGTCGCCAACCGAATGATCATACACATTTTGCGCATGTACAACTCAAAGAATCCATGCACATGGGATGAGAGCCTCCCCTATGTACAACACAACTACAATCGGGCTCTCCATAGCTCAACTAACCACAATGCCTTTCAGGTGGGCTTGAGATTATAGCCACTATGTCCCATTGACGTAGTCATGCCATTTGCGTAGTCATGCCATTTGCGACTACTCAGGAAGATTCAACTCATGTCCAGTCTGAGGATGACAAGGAAAAAAGATTCATTGAGTGCATTATGCATATCCACCAATAATTTCATGACATCTTGGACAGATCCAATGCTAAGTACAAGAAGCGACATGATCAACATCCGGTGCCACACAACTTCCAGGTGGGCGACAAAGTGTGGCTACATTTGTAAAAGGAGTGCCTCGCTGGACCCCACTGCAAGCTTCGCCCGCTCCGATATGGGCCATACACCATCAAAAAGGATGTAGGGGAAAATTCCTTTGAGCTCAGTATTCTACCATTCCTTGGTCTGCACCCAGTGTTTAATGTGGACCACCTTCGACCCTACTTTCCACCTCTACTAGACACATCCGACATGGCAGAACACCTCACATGAACAAAGTTAAATCCAGACTGCCTAGAACAAGACACAACTGATCAGATCATGGATACACATGTCAAGCGCACCCGAAAACAAAGGATACCACTATATTGAGTTGTCAGAGTAGGCTAACTCCTTCACCAAGGAAAGTGGCTCACTAGGGACCAAGTTCAACTAAAGTTTCCTCATGTCATGGAGGAACTCAATGTAATGGGGATCATTGATTCCTAAGGGGGGAGGAATGATCTAGGTGGATATTGGTGGCCACCCACCTATTCCACTTGGACCCCCACCATTGCTTCTTTTATTTTTTCAGTTTTTCTCGCAGTTTACTATTTTTAGTAGTTTTTCAGGTCCTGAACTTCCAGAGTCGTTTTGCGGACCTAAATGACGTTTTTGGAAAAACGGGGAGAAAAATAGAAGTCCCTCCGATGTTTCTCACATCAAAAGTGTATTCCTCAGATATATCTTTCTAACAAGGTATTGAGCACGTCAAACGAAGATCGTATGCCAAAGTTATGTCCCCTGGAAGTTGATATACCAATTTACCCAAACGGGGCCCATGGTCTTGGTGTTTCATCTCCTAGGGTTAGGTATTTGGATTTTTAGGGTTTTCCATTGTTTATAAATAGTAAATAGGCCTTTGAGACTCATTGTAACATAGGTCAGAGGCCAGTAGCTGTGACATCTCTTCTCAGAGATAAGTTACCAGCGCCTTAGCTAGTTTATTTCCATTCTGTCTGTAAGCATATTTCAGTCATTTATTATTAATGAAATGAAGTTTTATTTCCATTACATCTCTGCGTTTATGTGTATTTATGTATTTCATTGTGTTCCTTCATAAATACGGATCAATTATGCACAAGGTGGTGAGACTCCCTCCAAACCTCAAAAGAAACCAAAATCATCTCCATCTTCCAATTCTGGTGAGTTTTTCTCCAAGACAAAGAAGAAAAAGTCATATGAAACTTGCATCTTTTGTGGTGGTCAAGGGAATCCATAATAAAAATGTGGGAAGAAACTTGAGGCCTTGAATGAAGCCATGTAGAAACATAAAATTTCTATGTCCAAGCCTTCTTTGATAGGTAACGATCATGCATTATTTTATTGGGCCTTGTAAGAATATTCAGATAAATGGATATTTCATTCAGGTGCATCCCATCATATCACTCATTCCAATGACTTACGACCTTCAACATCTCATTGCACCATTTCTCATATTTCCATTGGAGACTCCACACGGCTTGGTGTTTTAGGATCAGGCACTATGTAGTTAGATGAAGAGTGCATCAATGATGTCCTTCTTGTTCTTGACATCGATGCTAATATACTCTAAATTTATCAAATTTTCGATTCTGGTGATGGGAAAAAAATAATGTTCTCTCACAATGATGTAGTCAATGTTCGAGAACTGCAAAATCCTAACATTGTTGTTGCCTCAGGGACAATCAACAAGAACACTAGAATATACATGTTTGCTAATTTTGAGCCTTTTTTACCTTCCTCTTTCATTTCCCATGTTGATGTTTTGAATAGGCTTTGGCATGGAATATTTGGACATCTAAACTACATGTACTTGTAGCATTTGACCACACAAAAAAAAATTCATCGACTTCCTAAAGTTTCTTGCATTGATGGAGTTTGTCCATGATTTGTTAACATCAAGATCCTTTTCCAAACGAAAAATCCTTATGTGCTACAACACCTCTTGAGTTGGTACATAGTGATCTCATGATTTTCCCAACTTTATCATTTTCAGGGGCTAAGTATGAACTCACATTCATTGATGACTTCTCACGATGCTCTTGGGTGTACTTTCTTAAGTTCAAGAGTGAGGTCTTTGAAACCTTCAAGACATTTAATGCCTTTGTTGAGAAGCAACCCTCTCATTCTATCAATAATTTGCACACAGATAATGGGGGGGAGTATTTCAACCAGAAATTCAAAGTTTTTTGTAGGTAACATGGTATTTTGCATTAGGATTTTGTTCCCTACACCCCTCAACAAAATGTTGTTGTTGAAAGAAAGATCGAGACATTAAAAGAGATGGAAAATTGTATGATTCATTCCAAGGACATGTCACCTTCGTTTAGGGCCGAAGTAGTGGACTATGCCAATTACATTTAGAATCAGATGCATCATAAAGTAGTTTTGCATATGACTCCATAGGAAGCTTGGAGTTATGTTAAGCCCGACTTCTCTACTTTTAGAGTATTTAGTAGTGTGGTGTGGACATTAATTCCAAATGAAAAGCGTAAATCTATGGAGAATAAGATCTAACCATTGATATTTGTTGGCTAATGTGAAGATATGAAATCATATAGGTTATTTGATCATATTACTAATAATGTCTTGTTTTGTAGGGTTTTCCATTTTGATGAGCATTTCAAACAATCATATGGCCCTACTCTCTCCATAGATTTCCATGATGGTATTGTTTTTGAATATAAAGAAGATGAGGAACATTAGACAACTGCAAATGAGGAAACTCAACGTGTAAAAAATCAGCCAACAATAGTTGAGAAACATGCATAGGAACAACTTGATAAAGAACAACAATTGAGGAGGAGCCTTTGAGAGTGAAAGGCACCCGATTGGTATGGTTACGAGCCATCAAATTTTAGTTATTTTTCTCCTACTCCTTGGAAAATCCATCCATTGATGATAGGTACCTCTCTTTTGAGTCATTCCATTTCAGATGATCCCAAAAAATTCACTGATGCTATTGGGAAAACTGAATGGGAAGATACCATGACAGAGGAGTATTCTTCCTTGATGAAGAATCACACATCATTCCTCTTCCTAAGGGATGGAATCTAGTTTTTTGAAAATGGGTGTATAGAACCAAATATGTTGCAAATAGATCTGTTGACAAGCATAAGGCATGACTAGTGGCCAAGGGATTTTCATAGTTTGAAGGGATTGATTATTCTAAGACTTTTTCCCCTATTTACAAGATGAATTTCATACATCTTGTGGTTTCTCTTACTGCCTCTCAAGGCAGGATAGTTTACTAGATGAATTTCAAAAGAGATTTTTTGAATGGATATTTACAAGAGGAAATCTACATGGAGAAAGCTTCTGATTTTATCCAGGACTATTCCCATGTATGGAAGCTTTGACATTCATTTTCTGGTCTTATACAACTTCCCCGAGCTTGGTATGATAAAATGGATAGTTTTCATATCACTTCAGGATTCAAACATTGCGAATAAGATCCTGCAGTTTACACTCAAAAGGAAGGAATTGATCTTCATATATTATTTCTATATGTGGATGATTTAATTCTCATTGGCAGTTCTTCATCCATGATTCAAAGTGTACACCAAATATTAATGGATTAGTTTGATATGACAGATCTTGATCTTCTGCATTACTTTCTTGGTTTGCAGGTTCATCAGTCTTCTGAAGAAATCTCCATCTACCAACAAAAGTATTCCCTTGATTTATTTCAGTGCTATGGAATAACTGTTTGTAATATTGTGCCTACTCCTTTTCAGTTAGGTGTCACTCTTTCTACCAACTTCTCTTCATCACGATTCAATCCATCATTGTATCAACAACTAGTTGAGAATCTACTGTATTTGACTCATACAAGCCATGACATATCCTTTGTATTTGGACTTGTATCTCAGTTCTCTCAGGATCCTCATGAGAGTCACTGGAAGGAAGCTAAGCGCATTCTTAGGTATATTTAGGGGACTGCTAGATTTGTCATTCAATATATCGCTAGTACTTTTGAGATTGTGGGTTTCACAGATCCTGACTGGTCTAGTTCCATTGATAGCCAGAATTCCACTTTAGGATTTTTTTATCGCATTGGTTCTACTCCTACTACTTGGTATTGTAAAAATAAATCATAAATTGCATTATCATCCATAGAGGTTGAGTATTGTGATGTTTTTCTTGCTAGTCAAGAAGTCTTTTGGATTTGAAAGCTACTGACAAAGTTTGGCATTTCACAGGATCATCTCACTACTCTTTATCATGATAATTAGAGCGCCATCCACATCTCTTGCAACCCAGTTGAGAATCAAACGATCGAGCACATTGAGATTCACATGCACTTCATTCGGAAAGATCATCCAAAATAATGTTATTAGCTTGGAGTACTTTCCCATTGAAGAGCAAGTTGCTGACATCTTCACTAAAACTTTGGCATCCCCTTGTTTTCTTCACTTACAATTGATGCTTGGGGTGAAGTAAGTTGTCCTTGTGGGGTCATCTTGAAGCCTCATACCTTCAACTTTTCACTTTTTCATTTTTATGTTGTATTATCTCTTTTGGGGAGGAGTTTATTTCCTACGGGTTTTTCTCCTTTACTTCATTTATAAGATTTGTATATGGGTAACTTATTAGGCCTTGCTGTCTAGACTCATTCTTTTTGTTTTTTTGTTTTCACCCTACGTTTCTCTTATGGGGGGAGTTCCAATGCAAATCAATTTTGTGAGTTGTAAGTTCACGTAGGTGATAATATCGACCCAGATGTGACAAATATCATTGGACCTATTTTACTGTATAAATAAACCTTCAGTCTTATATGTTGATATAAAGTTCTATTTTAGATGATTAGTTGTCTCTCTTATTTGTAGAAGTGTTTGGTGTTCTAGTGTGTTCTTGAGGAGTTCTTATCTCTTTCATGAACAACCCAACCGACATCCTTCGTTTTAGTGGGCCACCCATTTACTTCAGTGGAGCGCACACCTTCTACCAATGTTTTGTCAAGCCTTCATCTTAACTTCTCCCGCAAGAATCCTTGTGTGAATTCATTACTTAGCACGACATGCACCCAAGGAACCCCAACTTTCCCATATATTAAGACTCTTTATCTCTTCGTCTGAACCAAGCGCTTTGCCTCTCTGAATTGTTCGTCTTAATTTGCGATGAAGGAACACACTTGAGCTAAACTTCCCAAGACTTACATATATATTTAAATTACAAGGAGAGCATATATATTTTAACTACAAGGAAAGGCTTAAATGAGTTCTCATAACATTTAAGAAATTAATTAATTTAATTTTTTTTTTTAAGTTTGGAGTCATGAGAGAGAATCTTAAAAAATGCATATTAGACCTTTTGTCTTGGTCATATATCTAGCATTACTTTAGAGGATATGGTGTGTTGTTTCCTACAGCTATTGACAAATCGGTCAAGCATCTAGCCTTTCTTTTGAGGATATTCTTTGTTGTTTCATATAGCTATTCACTAGAACCATGAAACATGCGTATATTTTATTGAAAACTATAAATAAATCGAGTGGAGAACCACACTTGTAGAGAAAATTACGAATCATTTACAGAGTGAAATTTATATGCTATCTCATGAGTAAAATCACATGGTCGGTTACTGAATGTTGGGTGTTCGACATTTATTATTTTGTTTATTAAGGACCCTTTATTTCAGATCTATTTTCAACATTTATTCGGTTATCTATTAAGGAATTTTTATGGGCTGACCACCTATTGTCTAAAGGAAAAACATTTTACAAAGAAATATATTTTTTGGAATCTCGTTTCATTATTTAATTTGATTTGTTTTGCAAAAATTCCATGTAATATATTTTATTTATATTAATAATAAGTTAAAATGATATCTTAATTGAAGTTGGCATTGTGGATATGTACGATTTTTTTTTGGCATCTTTGCAAGTTTGTTGGGTAAATGTATTTAACTACATCTTGCTTTTTCTGATTTTTCTGATTTCCAATACCAACAACAATTATCTTAACTTGAGCTTTTGTGAATTTAAATAAAATATAATTAATATGCATTACAAAAATATAATACGAAATGGAACCAACTAACTTCTAGTTAAGAGTAGTAACAAATACTGTACGAGTGTAAACATAGTAATTAACATTATTTTCTTTATTAAAATATGAAGATACTTTACAACATAAAAAAAACTTTTTGCTTGAGGTGATTGGTTCAATTTATAAGTTTACCCATAGACTTTGGTCTTTCTACCTCTATGAATTTTTATATCATACTATTAGGATCCTAGATGACTCTAGAGCTCCTAGCTTTTAATATGACTCCACTTTGAATAGCATATGACATACTTCAATCACTCTGACTAGGATTTTAGGTGACGCTAGAGCTCCTAGATTTTAATATGACTCCACTTTGAATAGCATATGACATACTTCAATCACTTTGACATTGTGTAGTATTCTTCTTACAAATTTAAATTGCATTATATTTACATTTATTGTTTGGATAGAAGTAATATAGATCTATCGTTTACTTTACTTTACATCTTCATTTTAGTTATTCTTTGGATTTGGATCTTTCTCGTAAAATGTCATTTTCTTTATGTTTGGTAATGCACTTTGCACTCCATGTTTGCTTCAATTTGGCATGCACTCTTATCTCTTGAACTTGATCAAAATCATATTAACACTTCATTCTTACATTGTTGTGTCTTCATCCTCACATAATCTCTTTCTCCTTCCACTTTTCCTTGTAGAATTGATAATTCATCAAATAAATCCCACAAAAAATAAATTAACTTTCTATTAATATAATATGATTGAACAATGTGAAAGAAAAAGAAAAAAAAACATCTTGGAATGCACAATGTATGTACATACTATCTATGTTGTCACAAAATGTGTGTTTTTTCAAACTCATCCTTTGTGAGCTTCATATCACTTGTGTTAGTTTCACAATTATATTCATCGAAGATGATTGACAACAAACATGTCAATTCTACTTCTGCTACAAAAGCCTTCCTTCATAGGTGCAAACTAAATAAGTTCAAGCTTACTCTTATGTGAATTGCCACTTTGAAATTGTTCTTCAATCTAGCATGAAACATT
The DNA here is from genome assembly GCA_009831015.1 of Picea engelmannii. Classification (NCBI taxonomy): domain Eukaryota; kingdom Viridiplantae; phylum Streptophyta; class Pinopsida; order Pinales; family Pinaceae; genus Picea; species Picea engelmannii. Next base: position 570,262 of record ML791177.1, read on the forward strand.
CATAATGTAAATATTAGTATGTCTTCTTCTTGTGGGTGTATGAACACCTCTATATTCAATGCTAAGATATGCAACTAGAATTTGTAGCCTTGAATATGGCTTTGTGTTTTCTATCCTTTAAAAGTAATGTCAGCAAAGTTGTTAAGGTTTGCAATCAATTTCTTACCAAATTTTTTTTGTTAATTTATAAATTAACATCAACTAGGCTATTTATAGTTAGTATTTGTAAAAGAACCACCAAAATGAATGTAGATTTGTCTTTTTATTGTTTTTTTCCACATATGTAATATTTTGTATTTGAAATTCATCCAAATAAGATTAATGGTGATCCAAAATGGGTCATTTAACAAATTTTCATCTATTTTTGGTATTTTTTTGGTAGAAAAACATGAGCTATTTACATGTAGGGACCATTTTAGGGGTGGATCCTATGAACACATTCTATAGCCTTGCATCAATGTTCTACACATTGAGGGATTTCCAACAATGTGAAAATCACCTGAATATGAGGAAATTATGCCTCCCAAAAGTTGACCTATCCTGTTCACCATCATAATATTGAGTATATTCCATATCACATCCCATTACTCAAAGTTCATATCATATAATCATTGTTCTACACATTGAGGCCCCTCAATATGAGGAAGTTAATTCTCCAACAAGTTGGCCTATCGTATTCTCCATTATAATATTGAGTAGATTCCATGTTAGATCTCATTACTCATACATGTGTAGCTACTCACATGTTGATTTTCAAAAATATTCTACACAGTCCAAAATCCTAACCATAATCAAGAGTTGAGAGATGCAAAAACCCTAACCCTAACCTAAGACTACTATTGGGTCATGTTAAATAATGAGATGCTAGGAAAGGAAATGGTTTCATTCTTATTGTATTGATGTTAGATGGTAAAGTAGCATTGAGAATAAAATATTATAGTATAACATAGAAAGTAAAAGATCATATAATAACTATATAATAACTATATAGAGCAAAAACATCCATGGCAATTTCTAAATAATGAGTGAACTTTCTTTGCATTTTCATTTCATAACTAAAAATCCCTCAATAATTTAAAATCATATTTAAATAATAATTAATGTAAACATATTTACTAAAAATAAATATATTCATCAACATATTTTTGATAAAAAATTTATCATTCAAAATGTAAACTCCTAATATATTAAGATTAAAATAGATATAAAATAAAAATAAATACATATAATAATATTATCATTGCAAACACCTATAACATGTATTTATATCAAATGAAAATAATATATATTAGGATTAAAATGGATATAAAATACAAATAAATACATATAATAATATTATCATTAAAAACACCTAAAAACATGTATTTATATCTATATATCACATGCTAGTATTAACCATCAAATAATTTAATTAGTTCCAATTGTAAAGGTGGTGGGATTTGATCTAATATGTATTTATATCAAATGAAAATGAATATATATCACATGCTAGTATTAACCATCAAATAATTTAATAATTTAATTTGTTTCAATTGTAAAGGCGGTGTGATTTGATCTAATAGAACAATCTGATTTGAATGTGTTTCTATCATCATCAACTTCCATGGCTCATCTCTCTCTTCATATCTTTGCCTTGCAGAAAACATGAAACTCCCCTCTCCCATCCCTCCCCGCACACAAGGATCGCCTTTTTCTTCCCTGTTATCCCAAAACAATATTTAAAAAAATACAGATTAAATGTAAACATTAAACATAATTAATAGAGTGGCCTGCCAGACGGCCCCGACCCCCACTGGCCATATCATCTCCAAATAACAGAAGAAGTTAGCTGTTGGATGATGGCTTTCCCCTTCTCGGCCTCTCCTTTTATTAGCAAGGATGACAACCATTTTTATTTTATTTGAATATGAGTATATATTTCAACTATATTAAACATACTTTATTTTAATATTAGACTTTATTAAACATGATTATTTTTCTTTATAACATTTAAGAAAAGGTTTTAAATTGTTAACTTGAAAATAACTATAGTTGAGTGTGTGATATTTTTATTTATAAATAAAATAAAATAAAATTTATATAAATTTTTATTTTAAAAATATTTAAAGATTTTTAATTTTTAATTTATTTGAAAAATAATTATTTTAACATTTAAGAATTTATAATTCACTTAAAAAGTTAATTTTCATTAGCTTCTTATAGCATATTTGGTTAAGTTGTGAGATTGTGAGAGTTATTCGCTAGGCCACCTAAGTTTAATACCTTTACGGTATGTTTAGTTGAAAATAACTCTTTTAATGAATATGTATTCAGTTTTTATTCACTTTTTTGTTTTTGTTTTATGTAGGTGGATGTATTTTGAATGTTGTGATGTACTTAATGATTACAGAGTGTTTGAATAGCTACAGGAATTAAGGTACATGGGTTGTGTCAATTAATTGTTAATCTAAGAAATTTTGTTAATGGGAGTTGTTGTGGTTAATGATTAATCTACCTTTCGTTTATATATTTTTACAGAGAAGGGTAGATCATGTGATATTTTCTTTAAAATTATTGGGAAAATAAACTCTAATAAGGTTTTAATAAATCATTTCCTTTTATTGTAAAGTGCATAATATTAACATGTTGGTTAATGAAGATAATTTGAAAGTTTTGTTAAGGAATAATTTCATTGGTTTGAACCCTTTTTGGTTGATTTCTATATGTGAAGTTCTTTATGAATTTGATTGAATAAAATTTTGGCTCCAATAAAGTGAGAAAATTTGAATACTTATGCAAAGGATTGCCTGATAGATATCAAAAACTCATTTAAGTTCTAATTGAATAAAGTTTTAAGTTCAATAGAATCAATGGACTTGAGGAATTGTGATAAAGTGTTGCATCTCAAATAAATTTGAGTACTTATGCAAAGGGTTGCGTGATAGATATCAAAAACTCATTTAAGTTTTAATTGAATAAAATTTTAAGTCCAATAAATCAATGGACTTGAGGAATTGTCATAAAGTGTTGCATCTCAAATTTAAAACTTCGAGATAAATCAAATTTTAGTAAGGCATTAGGATGAATATGATAGACAGATTTTAGGACTTTTTTGTAAAGTAAGAGAACATATCAATGATTTAAAATTAGTTATTTTAGGGTTTTTTTTTATAGTTTTGAGGATTGTAGAGAAAATAACTTTCCATAGGTTACCCAAATTGAAATAAAACCAAGGAAAATAGAATGGGTATTCGAACATCTTCTTTGACTTTTGTTTTAAAACACTAGATCTAATACTTACAAAATATTATTGAATTTGACATGCATATATTATTTCCCATCATTGAGGCATATCTAACATTATATGAAAACTATGTGGAAGAAGCCTCACATGTAACGATAATTACTCAAAGTAAAATAATTTTCAAACCTAGAAGTAGTTGATACTAAGATATTCTATGGAAACAACCAAGTACAAAAAATATAGAAATTGTGTGAAGGAATCCAAAGGATGGAACATTGGAAAATTTTTGAAGAGAAATATAAAAGAGAAAGATGGGCGTGGTGTGATTTAGAGGAAGCTTTCGATGAATGGTATATGGATAGTTTTGATTTATGGGAAGATGATTACTTCCATATTATATTTGATGAACACATCACTTCATATCAAGAGCATATGATTGAAGAATGACATGAGAGGGTGGTTCCTACTAATTTCTAGTATGATTATCATATAGGGTTTATATGTTCCTTCTAAAGTACCCATTTTTTCCTATAAATATGATATTTTATTCATTAGAGGGTCATATCTATTTGGATGCACATGACCATGGTGAGTACTTTTAGCACTACACTCATCTATTCATGTGACAAAAATTGGTAGTTAGCATGAGCACATGGACATGGGACCGATTTTTGTTGATGATCTTAATTGACTACATCAACATTGTGGATATCACTTGTACATGGAACACTAGTTTCCAAGACTACTTTAATATTCTAGAAAAATAAATACATGCAACCATGGTTTATGGTTGTACATCATTGCTACATGCATTGAGGACAAAGCTTCTTGAAGGGGGGTGGAATGTTGGGATCCTCCTGGGTGATTTAATAGGAACCTATTTAGGGATGATTTTAAGGATGGAAACTTATTTTAAAATGTAGAAACCTTGGCGAATCTTACTTATCCTTCATATGCCAACTATAAATGTTTGGCGATATTTTTGTAAAAATATTCAAATTTTTAAGGATTTTATATAGTTTTTATAAAATTTTGGCGATTTTTAAGGTAAAAAAAATTTTTCCTATAGAATTTGAGCGAATCATTTTTAAAATAGCGAATCTCGTTTTTGGAGAAACCATGGAAAATTAGCCCATGAGCGAAATTTAGCCCCTAAAATCATCCATGAACCTATTGTCCGATTAGAGTTAAAAATGTATAGATGACTCATTATTGCCTTATCATGATTGATAAGGTGCACAAATGGATGAACTCCAAAGTGGTCCCCTTATGGTGAAAGCCCTCACAGGAAGACGCTTTGCGGATTGAGTTATCCTAGAAGAATGGTTGGAGGACCCATGCTCTCATTATTGTCTTATC
>ML791177.1:574903-586488 GCA_009831015.1 Picea engelmannii
TATTATTTAAATGATAAATTAAAGTGACAAATTCAAGGTGGATTATTTAAATAATCAAGAGAAGTGACAAAATCAAGAAATGATAAAGTAAGGTGACAAAATCAAGAAGGAATATTTAAATGTTAAAGTATTTGAGAACTTTCGATTTATGGAAAGTGGTTAACCCTAAAATAAGGAAAATAGGTTAAGTGACCTAGAAATGGGTTAAGTGACCTAAAAATGGGTTAAGTGACCTAAAGGATGAAAGTATAAATATGATAGAAATGGTCTCTTGTAGATCATCCTTTTTGTGGATCAATGGAGAGCTTCTTGTGGGAATATATTTTGGAGTATTGATGGAGAGCTTCTTTTGAGAGCTTCTTGAGCATTTTTGGTGTGGAACACTTGAGGATATTGAATATCTATAGGTGAATGAGGTAACAAAGGATATCTAAGCCGAAATTCTGAGGAAAGTGAAGAAAAGAAGGCCGAAATGCAAGGAAGGATAAATTCTTTTGATGGTTTTTTCTAAGGTATGTTATTTACAGGTCATCTCACCATTTTCGCTATAACTTTTTTTCTATAATGATTCAGATCCTGGAATTGCTATGAAAGTGAGAAAACATAGCCAAGTATATGTGGTTAAAAATTCATCTTGTGGGTCGTTGTATTTTGGGAGTTACACTCCGTGGAAAATAGGGTTTGTGGCTAGTCCTGAAACTAGTCAAAATCAGGTGTTTTGGGTAAAAACGTCATAACTTATTCATAATAGATCCAAATTCAGTGAGACCAATTGTTTTGGATAGATTAAAGTCTATAGTATTCTTTGTAAGAGTTTCATATCTGTTCATCAAATATTTTGTGCGGGGCACTCTCTACAATGTCGCTCTCTAGAATAAGCCAGAATTCAACAAGGTATGCCATTTTTTCTCTAACTCCTTTTCTGAGAGGTTCCAAGTAGTGCCACTTGGAGGAATTGCATAAAACAAACTGAAGAACATTGTGTATCAGTTTTAGATCTTTATTCAGTACAGGTACAAAGTTATGATTATTTCAATTTAGGGTTGTTGACTAATCCAAAACTAGTCATGGTTGAGACAAGCATTTGATGAGTTGGCACATACATGAGGTGTATAGTTGATGATGTTGGCACATATTGATGAGTCATTGTTGATGAGTAGTTGACACATGATTGGTATATACTTGGTACATGGTTGGATGCACTTGTTTATGGTACAGGTTGATTACAGGTTGTTTGGCACAGGTTGGTGCATCGTTGATGCTCTTGTGTATGGTACAGATTGATATCTATTGAGGATTGTTGCCTCATCTCAGTTGGTGCTGAGTGTTGCACCTCTTTATTCACCTTGGTGACTAGAATAGAGGTGCTTGCAAGCTCATTTGGGCTTGCTGAGCAGGACAATTGTAGAGAAAAGAGTTAGGGAAAGAAAATAAAAACTACAATTAAGAATTAAACTAAGAGATGCAATAAAAACTAAATTCATGAGCATAGGGACATAGAAACAAAAAGAACCAAAAGACCCATGTCACCAATGTTTGAGGCTAATCTATTGATGAAAACAAAGCACCAAGAAGAAAGGGGACTATGAGTCCCTTCTTCCTCCAAGGGAAGACTCTTGGACCCTCACTAGCTAGCTCTTCTTACAACAAAGAAAAATGGAAAATGGTGATGAAAGAACTCTTTACAAATACACTCATTGGTGAGGTGGATTGTCCAATGTAATGGTGCCAATATACTTGTGTCAAGGATGGAGTCCTCAAAACAATAGAGGCAGCATAACATTACTTTGAATTCCTTGAGAAAATGAGGTGCATCCATCTCTTTTTATAGCATTCATTTGGGTTATTGTTTAACTGCTTTGTAGTGTGAAAAGAGGCCAATTAGGGCATTATTAGGTCTTTCACCATCCCACCAGTCGGATCCAGCCCAGATTTGAGGGTCAAATCAGCTTGGGAGATGAACCGTAAGTGGTTGAGAGGCCGAACACTTCCATAAATGCGTCGTTTAGCAGGTGCGCGGCTTTTTGCGCTAATAGTCGCGCATCATGCGCCTGTGTGTGATTTCTACGTTTTTGTTCTACGCATACGCGCACGCGCCCAATGTCTACAAAGTGCTCTTCAATTTTTCACTACTTTGTATAGTTTTTGACCTTTTTTGAATGTTTTGGTATTAATTCAGGTCCATGGATGACTTCATCACTGTTTGACGATGTTGAGTTCTTGTAACCATGTGCGGACAAAATTTCAGTGATAACAAATGCCCCTTGATGGATGAGGTTTGGAGCATACGTATAGCCGAAATCCATCAATGTTTCTTCTACTGAGAATGTTGTTGTAAGATAGAGCAATAGTGGGATCGTTTAGAGTGATCCGTTGGAGAAAAAATGAACTGGTAGGACCCGACCTTCCAGGAGGTGTATAAAATAGAAAACTGTGTACAAACGAGGCAGGCATGCCCCATGCTCGTGTTATGTAACTCTGAAAAAAGATGACTGAAGTGTTGGTGTAGACAACTGCAGTGCCCGCGGTGGCGGTTGTGATAAAGGAAGAAGACAATTCTGCAAATGAACATACTTTGAATAGTAGGCAGTGATCGCGGTAATAAGTAGCAGTGATGATGTGGGCATTGATAGCCCTGCCAAGTTCAGAGGTCTTCGGCAACTGAAAGAACTAACTGCAATAGTCGCAAAGTAAGACCCACCATAACATGAGAAAGTGTTGGCGTCGAATGTTATGGGGGTCAACGACAGCAGGGAGCAATGATGTTTCACTCTGTGCCGTCCGAGATCTCTCATTGAGTGGATAATGAGAATCAAGATACTGTCGCCCTTCTGGAAAACTGTGCTGATATTGACAAAAAAAGGGGACGCGACTCCTAGAAGCAAATGGCTTCGTGAAATCTACTAGGTGAGGTGAGGAACTGGCAGAGGTAAATGGACGAAGTCAAGATGTGAGAAGACTCAAGACCGCCCTTGGTTGGAGGATGTATGAGAGAAAAAGTTGTCGCAACCATTCAACGAGGTCGAGTGTCAGGGGGACGACAAGACCGGGGATAATATGTGCCAGAGGCAGGACAAGGTGAACAAATTCAGAGGGTAGGCGTAAGTGACCTGTAGGGTACTCTGAAGATATGGATGATGCTGGCAAGGGAAGATGAGAAGTAATGCTCCAACCAAGGGTGACATGGGTTGCGGCTGGCCAAAAAGAGGGAAGCAGGTCGCCAAAGGTGACGACAAAAAGGGTAATGTAATGACTGAATATAAAGGAGTTTGTACAATAAATAACGAATAATTGGGGAGAAATGTACAAATACATAAACAGGTGCCCCAGTGTGATATCGGTGGCCCATGTAGGGCATAATTTTCTTGGAAAATTGATGGAGGGTGGGGGCCCCATTGGTGAGTTTTTGTATGAGTTCTAGGTGAAATGAAGGTAGGTTTGCAGATGTGAAAACTTATTGTGGATGAAATGGAAGGTTCATGATACTGCGGAGGTGCAGTTAAAAAAAAGAGAACCGTGAAGAGATAATCTAGGAGTCCATGTGGGAAAGCTAGCAAAATGAGGAGAAGTAGTATGTGGTTGATGCGCGACATGATGAAAGACTATCAGGACTCCCATCCCTAAAGGGTTTTGAAAAATAGCATGAGTGTCAAAAGTGTCAAAAGGTGCTATGAATGGGACAACTCATGTGGGTAAGAATGCTACCGGGTAACAGTATTGAAGATGCAAATGGAGGTGTGGGTACTACAAAGCTAGCAATGGGGATCCTAGAGGAAAATATCAAAGGGTGTGACTGGAAATGTAAGTGCGATATAGTGGGAAAGACTACATGCCAGTGCTGAGTATATACCTGAAGGGGTTGTGTCGATGTATGATGATCAAGTACCTACACACATGAAAACAAAATACCCAAAGTGAAAAATATCTGAAGAGAATCAAAGATATGAGCATGTATTTGATAAGCGTGAATATGTGCATGCGTACCTGACCAGGGTATGAAGAAAAAGGTGCCCCGGGGGCTTAGGATAAAAAGAGGCCTAGGGAATGTTGGGATATAGATGACGGGATGCTGATCCCGTGGCTGAAGACGTATTGAAAAATAGACACCATGGGCTCCCAGAATGGTGAGTGGAAGTTTGGCAAAAAGGCCTATATATAGCTGTAGGGCCCACATTGCCACCTCATTTGTACCTGCTGCAATAGTGACTGGACGAGCAGTTTTCAGAGGAGATTTGGAGATTCGGGGAGGATGAGGCATCCGATTGGTGATTAGCGAGCATCAGGTTAGTGGCCTGATCATCCTGCATAGAGATAGGATTTCATTTTTTGGGCAGGGGCTGTACGGGGGGCTGTACAGAGATATTTAGGGGATATGGGCCCCACATGCGCGGTAAATCCGGTAATAGGCACGCATATGTTTGTTCTTGTCCATCGGATATATGTGCATGGGGGCGCGGTAGAGGGGATTTAAGGCGCGCTCTAAGGGTGTGCCTGTTGGTTGAACAGGCGCGCACAAGTGCGCGTCTGTAGGTTGAACATGTGCGCATCTGTGCGTGCCTGTATGGTGAACAGGTGCGCTTGGGAGGGCACTTGTGAAGAAAATAGGTGCGCATTGATGCACACCTGTGTAGTGAATAGGTGCGCACACATGCAAACCTGTGTAGTGAACAGGCGCGCATCTGTGCGCGCCTGTGGGTAGTAAAACCGCACCTAGGAGGCAAGGTTGAGGTGTATAAAAACAAGTCTTTTTGATGCTATTGATGGTTTCTTGAGTTGATATAGGACTCTGTGTTGTGTCTGCAGGTGGACGATTGTGACGATGCCAGTGGGTTGGCAAGACTGAGACTGGTCTCAACTATGAGACGTCGTGGCCATTGAGGGGCCAGGTGTGCGTGCGACTTTGGCAGCCTGTGGGCTGCTAAAGTTTTTTAAGTGCCCATTGATACGGGCACAGGAGTATCTTCTACAGTTCTTGATCCAGATGTGGAGTTCAGAGCTGCACTTCTTCCTCGTGCGAGGAGATCAGATCCCCTTCACTACGGTGGAGGACGTATATTTCTTGACTGGGCTCCCCTTTCGGGGAACGCCCCTACCAACGGAGCCGGTGCTGCCTAGGGATACGCATCTCACGACTATTGGCTGGAGATATTGTTTTGGTCAGAACTTTATGTCTGGGATGGTTGTGAGCATTACATCTATATATTCCCTGGTGCATCGCTGTATAGCAGCGATGATTGTGTGAGTATATGGGTCACTGGCGACCCAGCAAATTAGTGGTGGCCAGCTTCTAGTGCTGGAGAGAGTGTTAGTCAGCGAGCATTTCGCTTGGGGGTTTACGCTGCATGCTAGGATGGTGGGGCAGTTGGACCACTATCGGTCCACGGATATGGGGGAGTTTGCCTTCGGGTCCATCCTAGTGGCTTGGTTTCTAGAGAGGGTGTCGATGTTGCGCCTGAGGATTCTATTAGGTGCGTCGGGGGCGCAAGAGCCGCGGTTGAGGAAGTGGTCGATTGTGTTGCTTCTCCATGGTGGTGGCGAAGGTGGCCACTTATTTTCTGCAGAGGCGGCACAGGTATGGTGGCATATGCTACAGGTGATTTTATGTTACCCCTATGTCGGGGTGGACTTTTGGGATGATCCGGACATGGTGCTACCTCCAGGGGAGGTTTTTGATCATCGAGGTATGTTTTGTGTTTATGTGTATGTTTTTTCTATTTTGTGTTTGAGATAGCAGTCCATATATATATGATATAGTTGTTGATACTATCTGTTGTTTGTGTGCATGTGCATATGTGGCACCTCGCGGGCACGAGGTGGAGATGCAGAGAGCATCAGATCGTCGGGAGCCGGAGAGACTGTCGTGGGGAGAGAGACGCTGGCATGAGGATGTCGCGGTGTGACCTACTGAGCCTGAGAGAGCAACGAGGAGGCGCCGGTTTGATGACCCTGGTGCTGGGCCATCACATGCTCCTCCGGCGGCTGCCGGAGTGGAATTTGAGGATATCCACCGTCGTCTGGAGACGGTGTTACAGGATGTGCCTGAGGGCATGTGGTCTCTCATCCAGGATGAGAGTTTCCTGGAGCAGTGTGGGGGGGTTTTTCCGCCATGGCGAGCCATAGTATGACGAGTAGCAGTGGTTGCTGCTATGACGAACGGACGATTGCTGCCGGGGCAGGAGGGGCCTGTAGGGGGTGGACCACCACCACTTGAGGTAGGTGGTGGTGGGCCGCCACCGCCTGAGGGAGGGGCAGGTGGTGGCGCTTTAGAGGCACCGTGAGTGGTGCTTTATGTATTGGATGTATGGATATATATATATATATATATATATATATATATATATATATATATATATATATTTGTATATAGGCTGGTGAGCCCATTTTGTACTGAGGTGCTGCATTGGCCTACGGATATTTTTTTTTTTTGTATGTAAACATTTGGATGGCACTGTGGACCTATATATATACATGAGTATACTTGTTGAGATCTATGTGGTGTTTACATGTTTTTGGTTAATGTTTTGATGATGTCTATTCTATGTATACGCTGTGACAGGATTGTGATATGTTTATGTATGTGTAGAGGTAGCTTGATGTGATATATGTCAGTCTAACACAATATTAGCTAGGTTATCCGTTATTTGATTCAATTGTCTTGGAATATGTGTAAATGTAATGGAATCAAAATGTCGAGATAAAAGCCTAACCTGCAGTTATTTGTGAAAGAGGCAAGGATCGCGTACACGGTACACATTGTTGAGCTCGAGTACGACTAGTTGAGAGTCGATAAAGACACTAAGGTGACGAATACGATGATGTTGGGAATCATCCAGGAGGCTGATGACGGCGGTGTATTCGAATTGGTTGTTGGTTGCTAACCCCAAACATATGCTGCTCGAATGGAGTATTTCATGTGAGGGGGTGTAGAGATCCCAAGCAGCCGAAGAGAGATTTTGTGTCCAACAGTTGGCGTCGTTGGCGTAACCGATGTGGTAGGCTGGTGGAGGAAGCATCTGTCAATATCAAAAAGGATAGTTTAGACGTGAGGGAAGGAGAAAAAGATAAAAAACGCTAGAAAAGAAATAACCTAAAGTAGAATGACTACTTTTAAGCATAAAATTTCTTGAGATACAACCCGTTGATGGGTTCTTTGAGAGAGAGTCCTTCGGGAGAGGCCAGGATATATGCACCTTTAGTGAGGCAATGTTGAATGATCTATGGTCCATGCCAGAGTGACTCGAATTTTCCATGGTCAAAGGTATCATGAGCGATATCGTAAGCCAGGATGAGGTCGCCTTCGCGAAATGAGCGAAGGTTGACATGGCGATCAAAGGTAGTCTTGGATCATTTTTTAGCTGCCTCGTTGTTCTGTAAGGAAGATCGACGATCTTCATCTAGAGACTCCAAGTTCATCAAGTGCTTCTCCATTGGAGCAGTGTCGGGTAATAGCTCAATGGTGGTGCGTAAGGTGGGAATTTCGCACACGATGGGGAGAGTGGACTCAACCCCATGGACTAAATGAAATGGTGTGAATCCAGTAGCGGTCTTCATAGTCGTTCGGTAAGCCCATAGCACAAAAAATAACATATGATGCCAATTGGTTTTATGTTTATTAACCGTGCACTGTAACATGGTCTTGAGGACTTTGTTAATTGCCTCGACCTGTCTCTTAGATTGAGGGTAGTAGGGTGAGGAAAACTAGTGAGTGAACCCTAACTGAGATGAGAGTTTGACGAAGATCTCATTCTCAAAGTGTTTCCCATGGTCAGAAACGAGTTGGAGGGGTACTCCAAAGCGGGATATGACGTGGTTAAAAAAGAAACGCGTTGCAGTGTCAGCGGTGTTGTTGAAAGTGGGCATAGCTTCGGCCCATTTGGTGAAGTAATCAACGGAGACAATGATGTATTTGTGACCATTGCTGGAGGGGGGATTACAAGTCATGAAGTTGATGCCCCATTTACAAAAAGGGTCGGCAGTAATGACAGGGTGAAGAAGAGCGGGGGGAGCGCAGGCTTTGTTGGCATAGAGTTGACATTGCTCACATCGTTTCACGGCATGAATGAAATCATGAAACAAGGTAGGCCAAAAGTAACTGGCTCGTATGATATTTTGAGCAATGGATATGCCCGAAAGATGGCCCTCACATGCACTGTTGTGGCAGTTGTTTAAGACTCGATTGGCCTCATCAATAGTCAGGCATCGACGAAGGATGGTGTCGACGCCCCGCCGGTATAGGATATCTCCGATGAGGAGGTACCGGGGGGCTGATGGCGAATACGACGACGATCATCACGTGAAAGGTGGTTACCAAACTTCTGAGTGCGGAGATAGATGAGGAGGTCGCCGTACCAAGGATCATCCGACGCGATGTAAAAAATATGTTCGTCAGGAAAGTCGGTGTTGACGGGGGCACTGGTGGTGTCAGAGGGGAGGGCTGTGACAAGTTCGGCAAGAACGAGGGCCTTCTTACTCTTAGGTGTTGAGAACTCGAGGTCATACTCCTGAAGGATGATGATCCATCGAGCGAATTTGCTGTTTACTTGCCGATGGCTGAGCAAGTACTGCATAGGGTTGGAATCTGCGATGACCGTTGTTGTGCGAAGAAGAATGTAATGGTGCAGTTTCTGGACTACGAGGACAACTGCAAGAGCAAGTTTCTCTTCATGTTTATATTTCAAGGGTGGCCCTGAGAGATTTGTACTAACGTAATAAGTGACATGTTCACGATTGTCATCTATGAGCTGGATGAGGATGTCGGCTACTGATACAGCTGATGTTGATACATAGAGGATATAGTCGCGATTATAGTCAGGTGCACTAATTAAAGGTGCATTTGAAAGCATTGTTTTAAGATCGTCAAATGACTGTTGGGCATGGTCTTCCTAGTGAAATGGGATGTCCTGACATAGTAAGCGAAGGAAATCGTGTGCGTGTATGGCGTAATCTAGGACAAAGCGTATAAGAAAGTTAGCTTTTCCCTGTAGACTCTAAAGTTGTCGTAAATTCCGGGGAGGTGGAATTTTGGTGATAGCTTGGACTTTGAGGGGGTCTACGGTAATACCGCTTTGGGAAACGATAAAACCGAGGAGGCACCCTGCGGTGACACAGAACACACACTTGGGAGGAATTAAGCGGATGTTGTATTGGCGACACCATTGAAAGATGATTCGTAAATCATCGAGATGCTGGGTGCATTTCTTGGATCGAGTTGTGAGGTCGTCCAAGTAGGCGAGGATGATGTGGGCCAGATCGTGAAAGATGTATTTCATGGCCCGCTGGAAAGTTGTGTTGGCATTCTTTAAGCTGAAAGGCATGACATGATATGCAAAAGTACCCCAAGGGGTAGTAAAGGAGGTTTTATACTGATCGGCAGGGTGAATTTGAATTTGATTATAGCTAGAGAATCCATCCATAAAGGAGAGAGCCTCGTGGCCGGCGCAGTCATCGATAATTTGATCAATGAAAGGCGTGGGAAAGTTGTCTTTGGGACATGCGTGATTGAGATCGCTAAAGTCTGTGCACACGTAGATATTTCCCTATTTTTTGTTAACGGGTATAGGGTTGGAAACCCATGAGTTATAGGCGATGGGGTAAATGAACCTGACAACGCGCAACTTGTCAATTTCGGCTTTGATAGACGCTGCTTTGGATGGGTGTAGCGGTCGCTCTTTTTGGTGAACTGTTGTAATGTCGGGCCAGGGGTCGATGCGATGTTCGACAATAGAGGGATTGAGGCCAGGCATTTCCGTGTATGACCAGGCAAAAATATCCCTATATCCCTGGAAGAGGGATTTATATGTGGCGATTTCTTGAGGAGTGGAAGCAGCTCCAATGGTGATTTCTTCGAAAATGCCATTTTTAATGGAAATGTTGGTTTTAATGGTGGGGGAAATGTTGGCCATGTTTCCCTCTTCAAAGGCATCAGGGGCAGGAATGGGATTGTTGAACCAGTCGATAGGCCCTGATGGGATAAAATCCTTGGTTTTGACTGCGTAAATGGGGTTGTGGTTAGGAGGCATGGGGGCTTCCTGTGGAGAAAAGAGTGCGCGATGGTGTAGCACATCCCAAGGAGAGTCTGGGTGGTTTAACTCTTCGAGTATTTCTTTGTCGCATTGGAAGTGACAGGAATACAAGGGGTCGTGAGGAGTGATCTTGGTTATAGTGGTCGTGTGGTTTCCCCCTAGTGAAGAAGCAAGGGGAACATTGTTAGGAGATGGTGAGGGTTCACTCGACATAAACCATATATTGAAGTACTGAGGGGTACCCGTGGTGGTTGGGTGGAGAATGTCCATAGGGGGATGAGTGGGAGAGTTGGGGGGTGAATCCTCAGATACATCATCTAAGAACCATGGGGGCGTTGGGAGTGCCTCAGGTTCAGGAGAAATGACATGAAGATCCTCTACTGACGAGGTAATGTCAATTATCACCTCTGCGGGTCGGTGAAGTAGGGTCAATTGATGTTTCCTGTATTCAAGGATCATAGGACACTGGTATGTAAAATGAGCTAATGAATTGTAGAGAGAGCAAGGGCATCTCATACGTTCATTGACTGAAGTGGTGACATAACGGATGTCATTGATATTTGTTGAGGAGGATGTAGCAGGACTGGGGTTGTTCTGGAAGTTCTAGCGTACGGCGGCTAATGTCTATCGAAAGCATGGCAGTGTTGGGCAATGATGGGTATAATGGCCATACTCTGAACATATAGCACAAGAATATTTGGTCCTCAACCTTTTACTATTGGAATGGTGGGTGGTAGTGGCGGGAATAGCAGTAGTGGTGGGTGTTGGGGGAGCTTGATTGAGGGGGATCAAATTTCGTAATTCAGGTAGTGATGGACAGTTATTGGTTTGGTGGCCCTCTTTCTCACATAGTTCGCAAGGTGGTGGGATGCGTGGAGGAAGTGGAGAGGTGGGCTCCTTCTTCTTTCTCCTGCCCCCAGCTGTAGCAGGGGGGTTAGTGAGTGGGGGGGTGGTGGGGGTAAGGATGGGAATCGTCATGGGGAGTCCTTCCTGGGGGAGAAGGGATGGTCGAGGGACCATGTTTGGTGGGTGTAAATACCAAACTTGGATTTCTAACACCATATTAGGTAGTGTGAGCATTGCGGCTACCTCAAAAGCTTCGATACCTGGTGGAGGCTTAAAGAAGGGAATTTGAGTGAGGGGTTGGGGAATTGTCTCCCAAACTGGACTATGTCCTTGGGGAGAGGTGGAATCGTGGATTAGTGGGGTTGACGAGTGTCCAGGAGGTTCTTGAGGGGGGGGTTCTGCGATGAGTGGGATGTCAAGTATGATAGAAGCCTCTGTAGGAGGAAGGGTATCCTCTGTGTGAGTTCCTTTAGATGATATGACACATACTTGATTGGAAGGGTGTAGGAGTGGTGGTGCTCCATGATATATTCCTAGTAAGTACGGATCTTTAAAAATCCCAGGACCCATCTCAACGAGTGGATATGTGTCATGGCTTGTGTGGATGAGAGGAAGAATGTTATCGATGTTGGCAGATGGATTAGGCTCATAATGTGAGACTTGGTCAATGGTAACGATCTTCCCATTGTGAGGGAACATCATTGTCTGAAAGACGGA
>ML791177.1:595541-607149 GCA_009831015.1 Picea engelmannii
CCATTGGCATCAATGACAACATGATCCAACATATATGTATGGTGGTCTTATAATGTAATATAGACTAAATCCAAAATATTAGTTATTAATAACTTAGGTACATTAGGTAGTTATCACTTGGATAAATTTAATGTGTCCTCATTATAGAAGGCCCACTAAGTCGTTAGAATTTGGTATATATAAATATGAGTGAAATATTCTCTATGGAGCATGCATTGGAATGATATTGTATTGGAGACTATCTCATTTGGAGGTGTCCCTCCTCAAAGAGGAAAGTGAATAGGAATTCGCCCTTCCATAAAAGGATTATTGTAGGGTGTTTCCCTACCTCAAAGAATATTTTGATTCATTAATGTGATATTATTTTCTATTAATTATTGTTTATATTTCTTGTAATTCATATTTAGAAGTAAGGAACATAACATGTTGTGTAAGATTGAGGACCACGAATTTAAATTACCCATGTGAAGTTGAAAAGAATAATATTTTTTAGTTTAAGAGAGTGCATGGAATATTAAGAAAGTTGTGTAAGGTTTGAGAACAATATAGATCAAACACCTATATTAACATAAATAAAAAAGTATTTCAGGTAAGGTTTGGGAATATTTGAGAAGTTGTACAAGGTTTGTGAAACATATGTGTTGGCCCCTGACCAAGTTTTGGAGAACCTTGGTCATGTTTGACCATTTTTAGGACTTCGACAAGCTGGTCGAAGGAGGAGCGCAAGGCAAAGTGGAGATCACGGGATCTCGCCCCATTTTTTTATGGATTTTTGGGTTTAGGGTTTATGTAACGGGTATAGGATGTCGTCACATGGGTTTACCTATGTTTAGGCCCATTTTGTAATGTATAAATAGATAACTAGGCAATGTAATAAGGAGGCTATGTGATAGAGAGACATAGGTGTGTCATTCTAAGTGAAAATAATTGTGAATTCTTTGTGCAAAATGTGTGTTGAGAACTTGCAGAGCTAAGTGCAAGTGATTGTAAGAAGGCTCTATGGTGAACCTATCTCGGGGAAGGAGGATCTCGTGAGGTGTGCGAAGATCTCCTATCCTATGCAGAGTTAGTTTGTGGCTCTGTGCATGTAAGAAGATTGATAGAAGAAAATAAAGAAGAAGAAGAAGAGTTGGTGGATGTAGCCCCGCACTGGGGTGAACCACGTATATCATGTGTTGAGGTTTCTTTGTGCCTTATAGTTGTTATGTGATTGTTGTGATTTATGCTTAGTGTTGTAATTTGTATGTTCGATGCATCTGATAATAGTAGCTTGGTGCTTCGTGATGTGAATGAATGTTATATCTAATCTATTTCTATATGCTAAGTGCTTGGATGTGTTAGATCTTTTTGAATACTATGATGTTCTATAATTAGGGTTTTGACTTGTGCTGTGAATAAGGGTTAAATATTGATGAATTCTAACTGATGAGTGCTTTGTTAAGTACTGTGATCGCATATCTGTGTAGCACCTAGGTTGTAGACACTTGAATCCTACAACCACCCCTACCTCTACCTCGAGTGAGACTTCATCTTCTTCGTGGGTGTTTCCGAAAGGGTCGGTAGTTCAGGTTTTGTTGGTGCATTTTTGAAGCGTTGAACCCTGGGACTACCCCTGTGTGCCAAAAAATGGTTCTGTTACTGGGACTTGAAATTGTGATTGTGGGGAACTCAAGAAAAGGGAAATCTTTGTGCGTAGATCTGCTACTGTAGTGCGCAATATTCTACTTGACTTACAAAGCTTTGTGCTTAGAGGTATAATATGAATAAAAGAGGTAAGATCTCAGAGATCTATGCTCTGAGAAAGGTAAGATAAGTGAATTTTTTTTTTCAAAAGAATGGATCTAGGTATGTTTGATAAATTTTGTCCTAGTCTGAAAACTAGGGCATAACTAGAAGAAAGAATATTTGATATAAGTAGATCAATTAGAAGTAGTGAAATATATGTTATTCCTATGCATAGAAAGAATGTTTGGACTAACAAATATATGCCAGATGCTAGAAAGAATTTTTTGCAGGTTAGTTACTGTGATCCCAGTACGCAGTACCAAAAATGTTGAGGATCATTTAAAAGAAAGAGAGGATTAAATCTTTTTTATAGTTGCAGAAGACCAGGAAAGCTTGCTAAGGAATGCCCTGGTAAAAGTCTTGGTTGTCTTTTCTATAAATCTATGGACCATAAAGTTTTGGATTTCCCTAGAATGATTGATAAATATGAAAAGATAAGTATGAGACAAGAAAACCACGAGACAACCCAAGAAACTAAAAATATGATAGAACCCAAGAAAGAATCAGAGACTATATTATTACAAATGAAAGAAACCTTGAATGATCATAGAGACGTCAACTTATCAGAGATATTAAAATAAAAGGATTGTATAGAAAAAATAATAGGAGACTTCGACATAGACTGTGTTCTGGATGAGGAAACATAAGTGAATATTATCACAAAAAGAACTTGGGAAATTTTGGGAAAGCCTACTATGATTTCTTCATTGGTAGGAATAAGATTGTTTAAAGGAAAATTGATAACCCTATGTGGAAGACTTACCGAGATACCTATGAGTTCTCATAGCACTTCGACAGAGGAAGAATTTGAGGTCATTAAGTTTGTTGAGAACAACACCACATTTTCTATTTTGCTAGGAAAAATAGGATTGAGAAAGATCAGATAAGAAGGAAATAAGAAGAGGAAGACATAGAACAAAAAAAACAAGAATTAAGAAATTTCATGGCTAGGAGAATAACACACTTACTGGAAGAACAAGAGGAAAAGTTGAAGCTACTACGGACCAGAGATTCATATGTCGAAGTTGAAAGAACCCAGGAAGACTTGAAACACTTGTCCATACAGGAGAGTAGAGCACATACTCCAGAAAGAGAAGAAGTATTACTCTCAAATGCTTCGAAAGACCGTCAACAGTGCGAAGTTACTATTCCAAGGCGAGATAAGAACAATAATGGAAAGATGAACCTAGTAACTCATATTATAGGAAAGAAAGACATAAATCTCATCAAGAAGAAAGAAATGTTAGAAAAATTGCAGGAAGTTCCACAAAGGACTTCGCAGAAGGAAGGTTTGCAGAACTTGAACTTCGTCGGAATAGTAGAACAACAAAGATTGGCACTTCACCTTGATGAAGAAATATGACCGTTGGAGGTGTCTTGACCATTAGATCGATGCTCCAAAATAGCTATAAACACAGTTATGACCGGAAATATCACCACTGGACCATTGGGACCACGCCATAACGGATGTAATTGCATTGATTGAGGCATTCTTTTCAGTTGGAGGAACCTGTTACGATGTTGCCTATTTATCCCGTCGAATTTTGCATTGAGAACACTTTTCAAAACAATGATTATTCAAGCCCAAAGAGAACTGACTATTACCACGCTGTACTTATTGACAACTCATCACCCACTCTTTTACATTGAGTGTTTGTGCACCAACCTGAGATATTCGATCTCGAGCATGCATGTCGGGTGAGAGCAGTGTAGTGGAAAAGTCCATAGAGGAAATTCAGATAGATTTAATGGTTGAGAAGGTCATGTCCACATGGGAATAAGCCTCATCAACTAGAGGAGTGGAAGCTTCTCCATCGTCTACACGTCGATATGGACCCTCTAGAGTTGCGACAGAGAAATGAAGCAAGCATCGTGATGACTTAACGAATGTGAAGCTCATCACATCTATCCTTCCCGAATACCTCCCACGTCTAGCTGGCATGGTTAGTCATGATAGTGTCCTAAGGGACTTAGACTACACTTTGATCACTGCATACCTACTGAAGGGGATACATGCATTTGGACCACAACTAGGAAAGATTATGATGTTGAAGATCAGTGACTTAAACTTGGGAGACCACAAGAACTATGGCATGCTCACCCCACATAAGTATTTGACCAATACCACAAGGAAGAAGTCGAAGATAATCCCCCAACTATGGGCCATGGACATCGTGAGGTCCACCATCCTGAACATAATGAAGATACCCCACTTTGGAAGGCATTAGAAGCTTAACGCGTGCGTTAAACTCCTATTTTTGTGCTTCCATGGCGGTTATCTATGGTTGGATAGATGCATCACTGTAGATATAGCAGTGATCCATCAGATCACTGGATTAAGCATGCAAGGACCAAACCCACAATAATTTTATCCACGGAAGGCTGCAGATCACACCCTGGCTCAGAGAATCAAATATACCTATGGCAATGTGGAGAAGCGGAAGTGAGGATAAAAGGTAGCCTCCATCCAGAATGGAGAAGTGAGCCTAGCCTGTTAGTTGATCATTGATAATAAAGTAAGGAAGAACAAACCCACGCAGGTCACAGGGTTCATTGTTGACCTTGAGGGGAAATGAATTGAAGGGCTACAAATGAAATAAGTGACCTACCTCATCAACTAGTTAGAAAAAGACTGTTGCGAAGCTTAGGATTAGGGATATGAGTTTCATTTCAGTTAGTTGTTGATCCTCATTGCCTTCATTGCTTGGGATATGCCGGAAGGTGTGACGTTCCCTGAAATTGAGCCATTCGAACCCTTACCTGCGAAGTTCACTACGCTCTGGTATTCGAGCGACATGGATAAAAAATGGCAGTCAAATACAGTGTTCCACACCTATTACCTATAGTTGAAGAGGGATATTGAGTCTTTCCCTTGCATGATGTCGAACACCCTGCACAGGTTTAGGCCCCTTGCAAAGTTTCACACAGATGAACATAAAGAAGAAGTCGAATCTTATTATAAGCTCATAGAGGATTGCATGGAATAAATAACTAAGGAATGGCATGCGAAGTTCCTTATACCAGTCGACCAAGCAGAACTATCTGAACCTGACCTCGTCGGCAGTCCTGTGGTCACTTGCGAAGAGTATGATGCACCCAGCAGTAGCATAAGGAAGAAGAAGGAAGAGGTACAGGAGTTGAACAGTTCATCAGAAGAGGCTACTTTAGATTCACCTAGAGGGGGAGGAGGTGACGAAGTAGACAAAGAAGAGGAAAAAGGGAAAGAAGATAAGCCGAAGCAAGGAAAAGTAACACTGCCTAGGGATCCCATTGATGAGGCTAAGACGTCCAAGAAAAGAAAGGTTCCCCCCATGAAGCCTTCATCGCAGAAGAATCCCAAAGCTAGTAAGCCCAAGTTGTAGACTATGCTCATGAAAGATGACATTGACCTCATCATCGACGTCGTATCAGATACATCAAAAGATATTTTACAACACAATGAAGAAAAACAATAAACCATGTATGATCAAATTGAAGCAGAGATGAAAGGGGTACAAATATCCCTCTACTCCAGCCACGCAGTGTTTACTGCGCCTTCTTCATCTGAACTGATTGAGTTGGGAGATGAGCCTTCATCGTGTCCATGAAGAAAAAGAGCAGGCCACAGAGGCATTAAGGAAAGAAAAAGAGGAATCCCTAGAGAAACATTGGGTTGCATAATAAGAAAACGATGACCTCGAGGCGAAGTTCACATAGAATAGAGCACAGATCCAGAAGGAGAAAGAACAGTTGCTCGCCGAGCAGATTTGAGTTAAAGAAGAAGTCACTAGATTAATTTTCTTTGTGACAGGCTTAGAACAGATGGAAGAAGACCCAATGGAGAGTCAAGTGGGGAAGATTGTTGAAGCCACTCAACAACTCCAACAAAGAGTAGCAAAACTAGACCTACAAGCAGTGCCAAGCACTCCGCAGGAAGTGTGTGACCAAAGAGAAGAAACTGCCCAGAGCACAGTCCAGAGAATTAAGGAATTGGACTTAGAATGCAAACAACCCAGCAGTCGAAGTGCGCAGACTTACGAGTGCCTTACAGAGGACCCTGAATTAAGGACACTGGAATAATAGCTCCAGGAGGAAAAACAACAAGAAACATCAATACAAGCAGGTTTGAAGCCGCTGTCAGCAGTTGAGAGGATGAAACAGTCCCAAGAACAATGCATGGTTTAGCAGCAGATCCATGTCATCTAGAGTAAAGTCATAGAACTGACTCAGAAGCTCTGGCCAGTGTAGGATGAAGCTTGCACACTTTTTGAGGAGATAGAAGGACGAGGTGCAGAACTAGAACACGTGGTCACCATAGTAGAAAAACGCTTGGAAGGACCTATGACCGAGAAAAATATTCAGGAATTCACCGAGAAGGAGGTTTTCGTGAAGCAACAGGTCGAGGTAGCTCAAGCTAAGCTCAAGGCCTATGAGGCAAAGCTACCCAAATCAGAGTGACTTAGGACAAGTCACAGGTGAGTGTTGGGGGTCTGTTGGCCCTTGACCAAGTTTTGGAGAACCTTGGTCATGTTCGACCATTTTTGGGACTTTGACAGGTTGTTCGAAGGTGGATCACAAGGTGAAGTGGAGATCGCAAGATCTCACCCCCTTTTTTTTAGGGATTTTTGAGTTTAGGGTTTATGTAACAGGTATGGGATGTCGGCCCATGTGTTTACCCATGTTTAGGCCCATTTTGTAATGTATAAATAGATATCTAGGTGATGTAATAAGGAGTCTATGTGATAGAGAGTCATAGGTGTGTCGTGCTAAGTGAAAATAATTTTGAATGCTTTGTGCATACTGTGTGTTGAGAACTTGCAGAGCTAAATGCAAGTGATTGTAAGAAGGCTCTATGCTAAACCTAGCTCAGGGAAGGAGGATTTGGCAAGGTGTGCACAGATCTCGTATCCTATGCGGAGTTAGTTTGTGGCTCTCTCCATGTAAGAATATTGACATAAGACAATAAATAAGAAGAAGAGTTGGTGGACGTAGCCCCAGACTGGGGTGAACGATGTATATTCTATGTTGTGGTTGATTTGTGCCTTATGGTTGTTATTTGATTGTTGTGATTTATACTTAGTGCTATAATCTGTATGTTCGATGCATATGATAATAGTATCTTAGTGCTTAGTGATGTGAATGAATGTTAGATCTGATCTATTTCTTTATGCTAAGCGCTTGGATGTGTTAGATCTTGTTGAATATTGTGTTGTTATGTAATTAGGGATTTGACCTGCGCTCTGAATAAGGGTTAAATACCGATGAATATTAACTGTTGAGTGCTATGTTAAGTACTATGATCACAGATCTGTGTCCCATCTAGGTTGTAGACACTTGAGTCCTGCAACCACCCTTGCCTCTACCTCGTGTGAGACTTCATCTGCTTCGCAGGTGTTGCCTAAAGGGTCGATAGTTAGGGTTTTGTTGGTGTGTTGTCGAAGCGTTGAACCATGGGTATTCCCATGTGTGAAAACAATATGCAAAATTAATGGGAGATGTTTTTGGAATGTAAACTTAGGTCCAATGTATCGAGTCATTATGTTATACTTTTGCAAGGCCTTAAGCATGTTATACATTAAAAAATCCGAATAAAACCTTAGGTCCAATGTATCGAGTCATTATGTATACTTTTGTAAGACCTTACGCATGTTAGACATAAAAAAACCATTATGAAAGGCCTTAAGCATGTTAGACATAAAAAAAAAAACATAAGTAAAGACATAAGTTATTTTAAAACTCATAAAATAAGGGAAGATGAAATGGAAGGACATTGGTAACTACAACTAGAATTAGTATTAGAATAAGTAAAGACATAAGTTATTTTAAAACTGATAAAATAAGGGAAAATGAAATGGAAGGACATTGGTAACTACAACTAGAATTAGTATATGGTGGACTAATAATAAAGTATGCAGTATGTGGCATTAATTGTCCAATAATAACATGATACAGAAAAGAAGTAATTTAATGAATGGACAATTTTAGTAATTTGGGCCTATGGAGGCTCTAAAGGTTATATTGGGGGACAACTTGAGTAAAAAAGGAAAATCATAGTTAGGGATAGATTTTGCATTAAATTAGAGAATATATTGGAATGATGAATAGATGCATGATTTTTCATAAGATAATCTTAAGGAATAGATTTAGCACTAAATTAAAGAAGATATTGCAAGGAAGGATAAATGAATAAACTTGGGTTGGTTACTTAAAAATGACAAACAAATAATTTAAAATTAAAAAAAAAAAAAAAATTGGTAGTCTTAATGAAAAATTACAAGTTTTTTTTTAATGGAGATGAAAATTAAATCGATTTTAAAAAATAGGAAAGATATTTTAAAGAAAATATGATGATTAACATATTATATAGAAAAACAATGATGGTTAACTTTATGAATGATAGTATAGCCTTGATAATGAAATAAATTTGAACACGAAGGATTTGAAAATTAATTTTAAGATAAACAGATAAAGGGAAAAAATAGAAAAATATATAGAGAAAAAGGATAAATTTGATGTAATCCAAAGAAAAACTTATGGAAAAAGATGATTAGTATGTTTAGTACTCCAAGTTACATGACTTAAATAAAGAATTTATTAAGAAGGTTGCAATGTTAATAAAATGTTAAAAGAGATGATAAAGCATTTAGGAAAAAAAAAAATTGAAAATAAGAGATGACAAAGAAAGAAAAATATCTTGTAAGAGTAAAAAAAATGCATTTCCAAGAGATAGAATAAGAGATCATCAATGAGATGAGCACATGAGAGTGTAAAGGGAAATATTATAAAAACTTTAAAGTATTCCTATATACAAGTTAGGTTAAACATAAAATTACAAACAAAAATAAAAAAAAATTCAATATAAAACATAAAATTACAAACAAAAATAAAAAAGTCAAAATATATTGATGGATAGCATCATACCTCAACTTTGGAAAGAAGAAAACAAGTTTTAAGAATGTCACTAGAAACTAGAAGATAATTGAAAACATGGCCATAGGATTTCAAGAAGTTAAAGGAAAAATATAAATACTTAAAAAATATATATAATAATATTATTTCTCAATAAATATAATCAAATATTAAAAATTCAAGCTACAAATTTTACTCTACGAAAGATAGATATAAATAATGTGGTAGAATTCACTGACATTTTTAAGGATGAAAATTTACATTAAAATGTATAAACATGGGATAATCTTATTAGTTTTTAATATGCAAAATGTAAAATGTTTAGCTATAGTTTTGTAAAAGTATTCAAATTTCTAAGGATTTTGTATAGTTTTTACAATTATTTTGGAAATTTTAAGGTAAAATAATTTTATTCTATGGAATTTAGGTGAATCAATTTTATAAAAAATGGAAATTGGCTAATCTTTTTTGGGGGAAAACCAATAAAAAATTAACCCATTGAATAAATTTAACCCCTAAAACCATATATGATAAAATTATAAATCTAAAATTCAAAACCAATTATATAACATGACCAACAATTATGATCAATTGGTAAATTTATAAAAATGCATAAAATAAAAGAAAAACAATAATACAATATTAAACTATAAAAAATAAAACTAATAAATATAAAATATAAATAAATAGGTAATAAAAAATATAATTAAATAAGAAAAAAAAATAGAAATAGATCTTATTACTTAGTTTGTACTTATATAAAATCTTCAACTACAAATATTTTTAAAAGGAGATTACTGTACTTATAATGGAAATATATAGTGATACTAAAGATCTAAGTAAATAGTGAACTCATTTTGTATGGGACCTACATAAATAATTAATAATGAGTATATATATATATATATATATATATATATATATATATATATATAAATAATTTTATGTAAAATTATAATTTTACATATGATAATTCTATATCAATTTATAAATTTTAGTTGTTCATAAATTCAGCTGTTTAATATTTAGAAGATTGTTTTATTATATTCAATATTTAATTTATAATATTAAAATAAAATGTTTTTTTTTTATAATATTTTTTTATAGTTAAGATACAAATGATTATTAAATTAAATAAAAGAAAACTTTTATATTATCAATTATTTTTAAGAAATTTCACAATAAAAATATATATTAATAACATGGATCTATTTTAAATCTAGATTTATCAAGTAATAGGTTTTTTTTTTTTATGTATAATATTTATGTAAATATATAATTTTTTTAATTAAATAGAATTTATTTTTATTATTATCTTTTTATTTTTAATATAATATTATCCAATCTAACATAACCTGAATGAGAGAACATCTCCCATATTGAACATCTCCTCATTATTCTAGATACAATAACCATAACCATACAAAGATCTTCTCCTAACATTTAAAAATTTGATTAATTTATTAAAATTATTTTAAAAAGTTTCTTGTTATTAAAGAAAATCTTATATAAAAAAATGCATACTCTATCATTCGTAACTACAAGGAGAGGTTCTCTTAACATTTACAAATTTAATTAATTTATTAAAATTATTTAATTATTTTAAAAGGTTTGTAGTTGTTACAGAGAATCTTATAAAATGCATATTGTACCTTCCGTTTTCGGCATTTATCTATTATGACTGTAGAGGATATGTTGTGCTGTTTCCTGTAGCATTGACAATCGGCCAAACATCTAGCGTCTCTTTCGAGGATATGCTCTGTTAATGTTGGACAAGAACCATGAAACATGCTTACAAGTTATTAAAAACTATAAATAAATCGAGTGGACGATCGCAAATGTGGAGAAAATTGATGAATGATTTGGAAACATTACTACCTTTATGGTCCATGGATTCTCCAACATTTATTTTGGTTATCTGCTTTCCACGTTCCATATGAGATTTACAAAATTGTGAGCACTTAATCTCCAAATAGCTACTTTTGAGGAAATAAAAAGTGATTGATTTATTACAACATTTTTGAAGAGAAAGTCAAGTTTATAAGCATCTTATCAGAACAATTACATGGTGGTAATAGTTATTCAGTGTTAACTGTTTATAAATTTTGTTTTATAATAATAATAATTATTAAATTTTAAGGTCTTTACAAATTTTAATTAGCCATTTTTTGAACGCAAATTTTGGAACTTGTAAAGTTTACTGAAGTATACATACTTTACTCTACCCTATCCCTTTCTGAATTTGAACTTGTGACTTTTTAAAAAAAAACACATGTTCTTAACCATTACCAATTGTCCAAGTTATCCATTGATAAATTAAAATCGAAAACATTCTTTAAAAAAAAAAAGATTTCTCCATTTTTCGTTGTCTATTTATCGACAACTGATCTGTTATCCGTTAAACCCTTCTCCTCCAGTTACCTCTCGCTGTGACCATCCATTGCGTTGAAGGTTTCGAACAAGTACACTTTAACTTCTGTTGAATCGATCCGGCCAATTACAACACTATCATGAATTTTAACTACTTTAACTTCTTTTCCAAGCTTATCTTATCGAGTCATGGATTTTTACCACACAATGAAGGTTGGTCCAACAGAATATTTTAGGAAAGTACTGTCTATGGATTAATGCAAAGTACTCTCTAAAAGAATTTCTAGGGCATTCTTTTTGGTGCTATTTCTATTAAAATTTGGTGATTCATATTGCTTCCTCAACGTGTTTTACCATGTACTTTTCACCGCCCCTACGTGTTTGGATTTTGAATCCTGCATCAAATTTGTGATCAAATTTGTGAAAGGTGAAATATAAATATATATATATAGTGGTAATATATTTATTTTATATTATAATTTATTTAGTGTTAAAGGTGAAAAAATATTGAGATAAATTTAAAAAATATATAACTGAGGTGGTAATATATTTCAATTTAATTGTT
>ML791177.1:625131-687375 GCA_009831015.1 Picea engelmannii
GAAACAACATGATGTATACTATCCATTCATGGGTGTTGTATATGCATGTGCATTTTCCTTCATGTCCAAATACCTTTATCAATCTTGCGGTCCAAAACCCATGACTAGGGTTGACATCAATCACAACAATCAATCTTCCAACATTAGATTGGTAGAAATGGCTTTGGGATCCAAACAGAAGGTTGGTGGGAAGGTTACGAGCTATAGCCTTAACCTCGGAGAGTTTGTCACAAGGGAAAACATGTATGTCACAATGTTAGGATCTTATGATGTCATGATCGGTATGGAGTGGTTGGAATCGCATAAGGTGAGACTCAACTGTAAGACAAAATGATTGAGCTTGGTCGATAATGAGAGTCAGAGACATGTGATTGTAGGTTGGAACCAAGGATTTTCCCTAAGGTTCATCTCTTCCTTGTAGCTACAAAATATCATGCACAAGGGATGTAATATTTATTCGATCCTTGCGTTAAACGAGAAGGGAGTAGTGAAATTTATAGAACACCTTTCGGTGGCGAGAGAGTTTGTAGACATCTTCCCTTAGGAGTTACCTAGGATGCCACTGAAGAGGGAATTTGAATTTACCATAGACCTAAAACTGGGAACTGAACCGATAGGAAGAATTCCTTATTAGATGCCGACCCCTAAGTTACAGGAGTTGAGAATGCAACTGAAGGAGTTGTTGGACCTAGGACTTATACTTTCAAGTGTGTCACCATGGGGGGCACCTGTTATTTTCATAAGGAAGAAGGATGGGTCATGGAGACTATTCATTGACTACCGTCAGTTGAACAAAGGAAACGATCAAGAATTAGTATATGTTTCCAAGGATTGATGATCTGTTTGATCAGATGAAAGGCATGACCATGTTTTCAAAACTCGAATTGATATCAGAGTATCACCTATTACCAATCAAGAAGGAATACATACCTAAGACTACCTTTAAGGAGAGTTTTGGACATACGAGTTTACGGTTATACCACTTGGACTGACAAATGCCCTAGGGGTATTTATGAGTTTGATGAACAGGGTGTTCCGCGAATACTTGGACAAGTTCATCTAAGTATTCATTGACGATATTTTGATTTACTCTCGGATGATGGAGGAGCATGATGTGCACTTGCACCTAGTACTACAGTTTCTACCAGATAACCAATTGTATGGGAAATTGTTTAAATGATCGTTTTATCAATCAAAGATTTACTACTTAGGGCATGTCATCTCCGATGAAGGTATATCTATGGATCCAGCAAAGGCCGAGGCTATTATGGAATGGCCTTCACCAACAAACATCCCTGAAGTGCGTAGCTTCATGGGTTTAGTGGGATACTATAGACGGTTCATCAAGTGTTTTTTGAAGATAGAAAATATGATTACAGAATTGCAGAATAAGAACAAGAAATTTGTTTGGACCAAGATATGTGCAAAATAATTTTGAAGGTTCAAGGAGTTGTTAACAAAAACATCGATACTAAAGGTCCTTGACATGGAGGCAGGATTCTTGGTATGCACTGATGCATCCAAGGAAGGCTTAGGTGGAGTCTTGATGCAATACGGTCGAGTGATCGCTTACATCTCAAGAAAATTGAGACGACATGAGGAGAACTATGCAATGAATGATTTGGAATTGTTATCCATTGTTTATACCTTGAGAGTTTTGATACACTACCTTATTGGACAAAATTTTGAACTAAAAATGGAAAATTGTGGACTACAACACATCTTTACGCAAAGTGAATTCAATGCACGACAACGGTGTTGGTCGAAATTGCTTAGTTAGTACAATTTTGAGATTACTTACATAAAGAGAACAATGAATAAAGTGGTGGATGCATTGAGTCAAAGACCATGCATATTTTCAGTGATTCTTCTTCAAATGAATCTAGGTGGAAAGATTCTAACTTTACAGCGTGACGATGAATCGTACAAGGAGGTCAAGGATTTTATTGGAAAAAACACAATGATGGTACCAAAATTTGAAGGATTTACAATGTTTGACTATAGATTATTGAGATTTAAAATTTAAATTTATGTACTACCCAATGACGAGTTGAGGAGTTTTATCCTAAGCGAAGCTCACAATGCAGTGTACATGGCTTATCCCGGAGTCATGAAGATAAGGGAAGACCTTAAACCCTTATTGTTTTGGAAAGGAATGAATGTGGACATAGTCAAATACATGGCCAAATTTCTAGAATGTCATTAGGTGAAGGTTGAACATAGACATCCAGCAAGATTAATACAACGACATGAAATTCCAGAATCAAAATAGGAGGTCATTTCGATGGATTTCATTGTTGGATTCCCACTAAAGGCAAGGAGACATGACTCAATTTTTTTGGTAGTCGACACTTTGACGAAGAGTGATGATTCTATTCATGTGACTACGACGTATCAAGCAGCTGGCATAGCTAGAGTTTTCATCACCAAAATTGTAAGGATGCATGGCATGCCAAAGAGGATTATATCCAATAGAGGATCGGTGTTTACAAGAGGATTTTGGACTAGTTTCTAGGAGGCCTTGGGAACCCAACTTAACTTTAGTTCCACGTATCACCTGGAGACAGATGGGAAGATTGAAGGAAAAAACAAAATCTTGAAGGAAATTTTACATATGTATGTTATGGACCAATAGAAGCATTGTGAAGAATTATTTCCACTGGTATATTTGCATATAACAACATTTATCAAAGAAATATTAAGATGTCACCTTTCAAGTTTCTTTACAAGCGACCATGTTGGATGCCTTTGAGTTGGGATCAGCTTGAGGATAGGGTCCTAGTGGGACCAGAAGTGATCGAAGAAATGGAAGATCAAATGAAAACCATAAGTTGATCAAGGAAGCAGACGATAGACATATGAGTTATACAAATGCACATCATGTCTACCGTAGTTACGAAGTTGGAGATCGAGTCTTCTTGTTGGTGAAACCGCATAAGATTTAGATCAAGTTTTGAAAGGGTGATAAAATCTCTTCAAGGGTCATGGAATCCTGTGAGATTATGGAAAAGAGAGAGCTCGTGGCCTATGGAATATCCTTTCCTCATCCTTTAGGAGTATCCACGATGTATTTCACGTCTCTATTTTGAGACATTATGTTAGTGATCCTACACATGTTGTTCACATGAGTTACTTGTAGGTATCAGATGAGGGTGTTCTCACGGTAGAGTCAATCCATATCCTGGACCATCGCATTCAATAGCTATGACATCGAACAATAGATCAGCTCAAGGTCCATTGGGACAACTATAGTCCATACTCGACGACCTGGGAGGACACATATGATATGCGTCAACAGTTTCCATTTTTGTTTGATAGATAGACTTATGATACTGTGATACACTTTATTTTGGCACCTATATACTGTGAAACTTTGAGACAAATTTTAAACCAAGAGGGGGTGTATGTAACATCCCACTCTTGCGGGCACTAAGCAAACTTATTTTTTGAGGACACTTTCTTGCAAGTGATCGACAATATTATACTATTGGTCATTTGATTATGATTATGAGATATTGTGGATATGATGATATGCTTTTTTCTTTTATTTGCATAGATAGGTGCTATTGATTGGGTTCCCCTGAGTGCATAGGACTTTGGACATTGAGGATAAAGAGGCATAGATGAAATCCCATGGACTCTAGATTGAGTCAGGGAGTGGATTGTTTGGTTTGAATGTTGTTGATGTGACATATGTACATATGGTTAGATGTTATGATGATTGATTATTATTGCTGACATGATTTGTTGATGGATGTAGGTTGATGATAGCTTGCCGACCAAACTCACATTTGGAGTAGAGGAGTCACGTAGGACAACCAGATACATTGAGGGAGAGGTGTGACAACAGCCCTACCATAGCCTACTAGAATTCTCATTGTGGCTCGAATGGTAAGTTAACGATTACCTAGTTCGAGAAGACGCACGATGTTGTGAGGGAAGACTGTGATAGTCTCTCACGATGATTCTAAGGGGCGTGCAATAAGGCAGGGGAGTTATTCCTCAGAGGCCCTTAGTCTCCCACAAGATCACCTGGTGGATTATTGACTCCATGGGTTTGACGTCTACCAAATTCAATAAAGAGGCGAGTGGCACCCTTGGAGCACGTAGTCCATCCCAAAGGGAACGTCACACAAGGAAAATAGAAAGATGCGAGTGCCACGCTTGGAGCACGTAGTGCGTCCTGAAGGGAACGTTGTGATTTTAATGGGTAAGTGAATAAACCTAGTCGTCCTTAAAATGAATAATGTGATAAGTAAGGTTTAAAAACAATTTTCCCTAAAGAAAAAAATGTCACCCAACCTAGTGAAATTAAAACCTAGTTCTAAGTAGAACATGTGGTAAAAAAAAATAATAATAAATAAACATGCAACAAGAAGGGGGGTAAGAAATTCAAACTTATTTATTAAAGTCTAAATTATAATGGAGGATTAAATTTTTAAAAAGGGGTAATGGTTGGTTTTTCTGTCTACACTTGCTAAATTAATTTTTAATTAAAAAGGAAAAAGGGTAAATGGTTGTTTTATCTACACTTGCTAAATTAATTTTTAATTAAAAAAGAAAAAGGGTAAATGGTTGTTTTAAATACACTTGCTAAATTGATTTTTAGTTCAGAAGGAAAAAGGGGGAAACTTAAAAGAAATAGGAAACTTAAAGAAAAGGGGAAACATAAAGAAAAAGTTGAATGTCTAACTTAGTAAGGAATCTTGCCTTTGGAACTTTCTAATTATGAACTCAACTAGGAATTAAGTAAGGCATAAGTAATTTTAGAAGTGTAAGGGAATTTTGGGACACCAAGGAGCGGTTTTAGGAATGCTCTTAGGTGGATGAGGGAAATAGGAAGAACTAATTAATTAATAAAATTGATTTTCTGGTGCAACTAGGGGATCAAGCGACATGTGTACGGGGGAGGTTTTTCAAAATTAATTAACTGAAAAAAAGAATTTAATGAGAATTTGGGAAACTAATTACTTGAGAAATCTATAAAAAAGATGGAGGAGGAGGAGTATGGATCTCATCTTTATGTGTAACATTACGCTGCTGAAATTTTATCTTGACTGAAATTTCTCTTGTGGGAGTTGGGATACCTAGCTCGAGTAATGAGTGGTAGCTCGACCTTGCGAGACAAGCAGGGTTATAGGATTCTCTAGTATGGTGTGTGTGGCCCGTTTGTGGCTCATTGGGCTCATGGGGAAGAAGATCACCCCTAGCGTTGGTTGGGAGGTATCGGTGATGTCACATCGGTTGGAAAGCGAGAGTTAGACAGAGCATGCATGGGACAATGACTTCAGAGCATTCACAATTGGCTAAGGTACGCCTATTAAAGTTGTTACTTGAAATGAATTTAATTTATACATGTTTTTGTGTACACGGTTAGAGATTTCATGGCGATGAGCCGTCTTGCACATGCATTTCTACTGTAATTGTAATCTCCTTGTTGCTTGATTTATTCAGCAGGAACCCTTGCTATTGACTTTATCCTTTATTTATGAGTTGTTGTCTCTTTGCACGTGGACAGAATGAGCCCCGGGCTCAAACCTTGCATGTGTTCTTGTATCTCTTGCATGTGTTTTATTTATTCCTTGATTGTGCTTTTATTTCATTATTTTCTTGTCCACATAGAAGATCTGGATCTAGATTGTGTTTTTATATTATGTCCCTTTTCCCTTAAGTTGTTAGTCTGTGTCTAAGAAGTTGTCTAGGAAACGAATCAATGGTCATCACTCCGGTGCTTAAATAATTATAGATTCAAATGCCCTTCTTTCATGTGTATGGATAATAAGTGAAGGATAAATTTCTCCTAGTTATCAAACCCTTACTTATCTTTGCGTTTTTCTCTTATGATTAATCCCTGATCCTTGCGCCTTCTTGTGAATGAGTATCCTTGTGTTGATTGATTCATTGTTGAATGATTAGTCTTTGCACCTTCTTGTGAATGAGTATTTTTGTTTGATTGATTCATCTTCAAATGATTAACCTCTGATCTCTGCGTTTCCTGTACGCAAATCTTTGTGTCTAGCCCAAAATTTGACTTCGCAATTTTCTTTTTATAGACATTGTTCACATCATGTTTTTCTTTGATTTTTACACAACCCCTTCGCCCATTTTTTTTACAAAGCATTCTGGTATGGATTTCTATGGAATAGTTATGGATTTTCATTGTGATTTAGTTATGGATTGAACAACATTGATTTGATTAACGATTTCACTAGGAAGAGATCCAATTTTTTTAGAGTTTTAAATTTCACTTTTAAATGTAATTTGCATAGTGATGTTTCTCTCCAAAGAACTAATTTATGAGTTTTAAATTTGCTTTTAAACATATTTACACATCAACTTTGTTGGGCAGAGATTTAATTGTGTAAAGTTTCAAATTTCCCTTTTAAATATAATTACCCATCGAATCAATGTTGGGCAGTGATGCCATTGCTAGGCAACGATTCTATTGGTTAGATATATATTGTGGACATTGTTTTCATGATTGCGTATATTTAAGAAAACATACATATATTGAAAAATATTATATATATATATATATCATGTGACTATGAATTTCATATATATTAACAGATATTTTATAGATATTGTGGAACTGTGAAATTAATATATATTGACAACGGTTTATATGTATCATGTGGCCATGAATTTAAAATATATTAACAACAATTTTACATATATTGTGGGACTATGAATTTAACATATGGACAACCTTTTTATATGTATATTTGACAATGATTTCACCCAGGATTACACAACTACCTACCCATTTCTTTAACAACAAATTGGATGGCTTGGCAACGATTTTCAAATAGATACAATATCATTTACTAGTAGGTAGCTAATTTATTTGTTGACAAGGATTTTATTTCTAAACGATTTTTCTTGGTGATGGACAGCAATATCATAGTCAATGTTCCTTTTAAATAGACAAAGATATCATGTATTGAATGGAAAGTGATATCATTCATTTAGTATACAACAATATCATAATTGGTAGATAACATTATCATATATTAATAGGCACATAGCATATAATAGGTAGAGAACAATTTTAAAAATTAAACAAATATCAATCCAAAACTCACAATTAAACATAAATGTTGGATTACAATTTTCCCAGTATCAAACCTTTCTATATATTTTTGTTAAATTTGAGAGACAATCAAACCAAAGCCAATGGTCTCTTAAATCGAATTTTAATAAGATGTTTGATATCATTATTATCATTATGATGTTGCATGTCAATGGTTGTTGTTGTTACATGAGATGTCCATTGAAATCTCAGTGCCTCCTTCTGGTCAATTTGTGTTCTAGAAAAGATAGGCATATTACCAGGATTAAGTAACATGTGCACTGAAAAAGGTAACCCTTCTACAACTAGCATGTTTGGTTTCTAGTTTCAGTGTTGCAATGTTTAGTTTGTATGAAATAATATTACTTCGTCTAAGGCGAACAAATTCACATAAACTTTTCTTCATAATTGAACTTTTAATCAAATATTTAACATACAATTAATCATTAACTAACATATCCTTTAAAGTGAAATGAACTTTGAAGAAAATAAAAGTAGAATTGTTATAAAAAGAAAACAATAACGTTTATTAATATTAAATGATATAAAAGTTTTAATATTTATTTGATTTTTATTAAAATAATAGGATTATCATTTGTTAGATAGAGAGATAAATGTAGACCTAATAGGATTTGTTAGACATAATGTTTTATTGGCATAATAGTTTAATATATTGAACAAGATTAATGGTTGAGGGATTAATACTTTTATGAGCTAAAACAATTAATAGTTTAACAATTTATTGGTTACTATGTGCCTTGTACCTTAAGTCGAATTGTAAATGGTGGTTGGTCCTAGTTGTTTCACAACACATGTTTCCTTGTAGGAAACAAGAAATCCTTAGGTTAGTTTACGCAATTTAATTTGACTGATGTCACCTTGCATTTTGTCGACATTTTTCTTGGATGCTTGGATATAGTCTTCATGTATTTTTGTCAGTTAATTCGGTCTCCTAGCGTGCTGGATTTTTATTGGGTTATTGGTCTACATATGTTATGTTGCGCTAGGGTTACTGTCACGCCTATCGCCTGGTAATGGCATGATTCTTGATGAGGTAATCAATGCACGCCCTAATGGATATATGAAAATGATAACCGGGCTAGAGTCTTGTGCTTCCTGATGTGGGCGTTTGTTCGTTGGAATTGATGTTGGTATGGGGTTCTGTAACGTCTTATTGTGATTGGTTTTGTGCATCGTATAGGTTTCTAGTTATTGGTTGTCGAAGTCGATGTGTAAGGGTGTTGATGTTGTCCTTTATCTTGTAGGCGTTGTCTTGCTTGTGTTGAGAAAGTAGTCATTTTTATCTATCTATTGATTATCACATGTTTCATCCAGTTGCATGATGTGCTAGTATGTTGAGTTGTTGTTATCTATTGCCTGATCGGCATGCGTTGTGTTCGTCATCAAGTTGTGTTGATTAATTGTTGTCATTGATTGCATTACTTCTTAAAAAAAATATTTCACTTTCTTTGCGTCACATGTAGTCGTAACGACATCGGGGTCATTACAAAAGAGCTACATATAATTTTGCATGAGAAGGCCTATAGGTGTTTCAGGCTTGGAATATGCATATTGATGAAATAATTTAATATAATTCTTATATTTTCTATAAAAACTATAGCTATTATTGTGTATGTAGATATTTCTCACACCTAAAATCTACATATTGATCCAAAAAAAATTCATATGGTGTGATGTTGTGCTCCATCCAATGGATAAAGCAGCTTGGCATATATAGGGTCCTTGTGACATGTTTCTTCACAGGCTCAACCAGTTTTATGTCTCTGTTATTCGAAGAATCTATATTGTTTCACCTAAGTATGTCCATCTCAAAATTCCCATTGGTTTTTTAGTCCCATCTCATGCCATCCAACCGGATTTGTCACCATTGGCGTATTTTTGGATCAATCAATGCCATATGTAATGGTTAATTTGTGTTGGATTGTTACATTAGTTGAAGTGATAGCATACTCTAATAAGACCTACAAACATTTTGATTAAATTCTACCTTGTCATGTTACAACAATTGTAAATTAAGAGTATGATCTCCAGATATTGCTAAATTGGCCATCTTAGCTCTCCACAACTACTGAATTGGTCATTCTAGCTTGTATAAAAAATTTTTCTTAATTAAGGAATAGACATTGTCATTGATCCCACAATTTTTTGGCTTGTAATCATAACTATATCTTTAAAACAATGGTATTGAAGAGAAAATGATAATTTTGTCTTGAACTCAAGATTCATGAATCGATGCCTTAAGGAAAGTATGTAAGTTCAATTTCTATTATTTGTAAATTAATAATTTTAATCTAGAGTAATAAATTATGAACCAAATATTTTATTCTAAGAAGAGATCTTAGTTTTTTCACTTTTTACAGCTCTTTGTCTTATATACTTCAAATTTTAGTGTCAATTTATGGATTTGGTGTTGAATTAATTATGTCAAATGTGTCTTTTAAGGGATAGATCGCCCTCCTTTTTTGTCACTCGAGACCAATCAACATTTACCATTAGTTTCATATTTTCCCTACAAACCATGTTATCAATATTCCACATTTAAGAGGACGTTCCCCTCCTCATTTACCCAAAGAATATTACAAACCACCATCTTCCATGTTCACAACTTTTAGGATTATGACATATGTCATGCCTACAACCTTTAGGATTCCTCCATATATCATGTTCACAGTATGTAGGAATATGCTTCCCTCGGTTCTGTGTCATCTCTCTATGGCATGTCGAAACCAATCATCTGTCCATGCTTGCTTGAAAATGATCTAGGTTTTTTGTTTTGTGGAATTAGGGTTGGACAAAGTTTCTTGGATTCTATCTTCCATGGAAGAGTTAAGGGTATTAAATTAGATTTAATTGGAGGATATTCATCTAACAATTTCATGGGTATTAGATGGGTTTTAGTAGGATGACATTTAATGTCAATTCAAAATTGAGGTATCACAACACAAAACATTCTCACTTAGCGTTTACAAGTAATGTGAATGTGTTAAAATCTCTTGGATAGGTTACTTTGTCATTCAAGATGGGGAAAATCAAATGACCATCAATTATAGAACATGTGTGAGAAATAAACATATTCTTTGATTGAGTTGTACCAATTACCTACTAAATAATCCCAACACATAGAAATCACCCTCAATTCCCTCTTAATCCAATATTCCTCCCACCATACATCCATTTATAATTAACTCATTTGAATCCTATTTTTGTAGGATCTATACACAACTACCATCTGCTTGGGAATGAATAAAAAAATGGATTTTTTGAATGGATCATCTATCATCCAAAAAAAACACCACATATTTTTGAACAATATAATCACTAGAACAATTCAGCATTCTCTTTTCGCTACTTTTTGGGTATGCTTGTAATAATTTATGTCATGTGTGGAGATTGATTTGATCCCTAACCATATGAAGTATTAATATATATTTATATTACATACAAATACTTAAATTATCATATATTAAAATATTTTTATATTATAACATACATAAGTATCATGCATCATAGTATACACAAAAATATGGGCTTCGTGGTTGTTATTGATCTACCATATGCAATTTAAGGAATATGGTTCCCTTGGAATTAAGGACATTCCCTACATATACATATTTAATATTATTTCATATAAGATATGAAAAAAAATAATATGCACACTTTTCACAACCAACATTTTAAATGACAGTCCTTTAATAAATTTTTATGAGCATATAATTTGAAATTATTTAAAAAAACAAAACTTAACATAATCACATAATTGAAATATATTTTTGACATGAAGCATGAAATATATTTGAAACATGAAAGGGGATAAAAACAGGTAAAAGTGAAAGTGGATTAAAAGTGAACATGATATTTTCACATGGTTTTAAAACTCATGGTGGTATTTTATCCATAGTATGTTCAAAAATAAATTAAAAAATAAAAAGAGGGAAATTATTTATTTATTTAATAAAATTCATGTCTTTTCAAATGAACATGTCTTTTCATGTAGAAATAATGTTAAAGTACAAAAAGAGAAGAGGGTTATGAGAAATAAAATGTTTAGGTGAAAATGTAATATTCCTATAAGTAGCATTTGAGGAATGATGATTAAATATCATTCAAGGAGTGACGATTAAATATTATTCAAGGAGTGACGATCAAATATTAGTGAAGAATAGATCTCATGTTCTATAAAATAGATCTGACATTATAGAAAACAAGACTTGTAAAGACAAATATGAGACATAAGTAGAAGAAGAAGAAAGAAGATATGGTGAAGGAAGAGTGAAAGGAGAAGTAACGAGTGCAGTGTCAATTCAACAAAAGCATAAGTAAGGAGAGAAGAGAATATTTTTGTGAAGACAGAAGCATCAAGAAGACCAGTGAAGGAATTGCACATGAAGAAATATTAAGCTTATAATTAGGTTGTTCCTACATAACAAATAGTCATGGATATTGGTGTCTCTAGTAGGTCGATGCCTACAAACAATCGAGGGGATTGGCTTCTCCAATAGGTCGATGACTACAAAAAAAAGTGGGGATTAGTGTCTCCAGTAGGTTGGTGCCTACAAACATTTTTAACTGTATTTTGGTGCCTGCAAATTTATAAAAAAAAGCAATGGTTTTCTCCAAAAGTGATTTCCACGTTAAATGTTGTGTCTTCTGGTTATTACATTTATGTGATTGATTAATTATGGTTTATGAATGTTAAAAATAAAAAGAGAGTCTTAAGCTGATTCACCCCCCTTCTGGGTATAAGTGTGTTCTCAACAATTAGTATGAGATGCAGTTCCTTCGAAAACATTCTAACCACTAGAAGGTAGATCTTGGGCACACACATGGTTAGTTAAGTTGGTTAGGAATATTTCTCTACAAACAAGGCTCTGTTGTTTGAAGAAACAAATTATTCTGTTTGGAGTATAAGGATAAAACATATCTAATGGCCCTTGGTTTAGATATTTTTCAATCAGTCATGATTGGTTATACAACCCCAACAACTCCACCAACAGATATGACTGGGAAAAAGGCTAGTGAAAATGATGCAAAATACATGAACTCCATCTTGTGCAGACTATTATAATCAAAGTTTGTCAAAGTAATGCATTGCAAATAACTGAAATAAATTTGGGACAAATGTCAAATCATCGATGAAGGCGATGACATGGTCAAGAAGGATAATCTTCAAAGTCATAGAATATAGTTCAATACTATGAAGGTGAAAGACGAAGAAAATGTTGCAAAATATCTCCTCCTTATGGAAAAAATTGTCAACACCTTTATAGGACTTGGTGAAATAGTTGTAGAATGAATGATTGTGCAAAATGTGTTGTAGTCACTCCCCTTAAGATTTGATTTCAAAGTGTTTTCCATTGAGTAAATAAAGGATCTTGATAAATGAACAATGGATGAATTGCATGGGATCCTCATTGCATATGAAATGAGGAATGAAAAAGAAAGACCATAAAAAAAGAAGCAACTTTCAAATCCTCAAAGAAGATGAATAATAAAGAGAACAAATCAATCAATTGTTACAGCTATGAATTAGACACAGAACAAGTAAATTTTGTGAGAAAACTCAAAAAGGGATCTAGAAAATACAAATTTATGTTTCCCATTAAATTCTTTAATTGTGAAAAAGTAGGGCATTTTTTTGCTAAGTGTCCATATGAAAAAAATGAAGGGAGTGATAATGAATAACAAAATAATGTAAATATAAAACATCATCAATGCAAAAATAGCCACAAACAATACAATCATGAAAATAAGAAGAATTCTTATAAGTAGAAGAAGAGCATCTACTCAAATGGGGTTAGTGACTCAAGTGAAGAAAGAAGTGAAAGTAGTTTTGGTAGTGATAGAGAAGAAACTCTCTTTATCACAATCGAAATGAATATTGATGAAGAAAAAGAAATAACAAGTTCAAAAGAAAAGGAAAATGTTGAAACAGAAGGAGAAATCAATATTGAAGAGGAACTCATGTGTGCTTTAAGAAAAATAAGAAGCCGAGGAAAAAGAATTTGAATCAAAAGGAGTAGTTTCATAAATATGAAGAGGATTGTTATTGAAAAGAAAAAATGTCACAAAGCCTTGAAGAATCATAAAATATTATCATAACCCTAAAAATTAAATTAGAAGAGGCAAGAAGGATAGAAGAAGTGGTGAAAATATAGCTGAAGGAAAATGAAGAAAATTGTGAGAAGCTAGAAGATGAAATTGCTTCCTTAAGAAAGGATTTGGAAAAGTCAACTTATCAGATGAATAGAAGCCTGAAGTTTGAAAAGAGTGCCAAAACCTTAGATCATATCTTCAATTTTCAAAGGTAACCATTTATTAAGACATATCATGGTTATAGTAAGAGTTAGATAACAAAAAAAGAGGATCCAAAAGCTGTATGGCCATCAAAGAAAGTAAATGAAGAAAAATATAAAAGTTATTATGATGTACTCAAAAGTTCAAGAAGTGATGAAGACAACAAGAACAAATAAAATAATTTTCGGTAGAAAGTTTTCATTTCTCCTAAGGACAACAATAATATATTTAAAATATCATCCCCACCAAGGTGGTATCACATGCACTAGTACCAAAATTATTTATTTGGCTATTGATTTTGTTGTAATCATTTTGGTCATAAACAAAGAGGTTGTAGAAAACATACAAGAAATAATCATGTATGGAACAAATGCACCAATGCTTATGGATTCTCAAACATAAACTATAATTCATTTGCCCCTCTATTTGATTATAATGTTGTATTCTCTAAATGAAAAAACTATGGGCACAAACCATGATTTTGTAGAAGTGACCTTGTGGAAACTCCTAGACAAAACAAGGATGTGGGTACCCTTTTCAAATGATAAAAAAAACTCATAGGAGTTTGGAAAAGGAAGTAGGAACAAGAGATGCATAAGAAGGAGGAATCTATGCTTGTGAAAATTTCCCTTCATGCTCAAAATAAAAGAAACCAATGGTGTGTTGATAGTGGATGGTCAAGCCACATGACAAGTAACAAGAACAAGTTTATCACTTTGAAAGAATGTAATGGAGGAAGTGTGATATTTGGAAGTGATGTTACTGCAAGGATAGTTGGAAAAGGTACTCTAAGTCTCAATAATGAAAAGACTAAAACAAAAAATTTCTTGTACATTGATAGTCAAAAACACAATTATCTTAGTGTTAGTCAAATGTGTGACCAAGGACACAATATCACATTTAATTATCAAGGATATGAAATATGGAAGGAAGGATCATGAATATTAGTGAAAAATGAATATAAAACATAAAATAATGTAT
Organism: Picea engelmannii; assembly: GCA_009831015.1. Classification (NCBI taxonomy): domain Eukaryota; kingdom Viridiplantae; phylum Streptophyta; class Pinopsida; order Pinales; family Pinaceae; genus Picea; species Picea engelmannii. The sequence goes on from ML791177.1 coordinate 639,500, forward strand.
ATATACTCAATGATATCCAAGGAGAAAAGTGCTATATGGGAAAAACACATGAAAATTGGTTATGGAATAAGATAATGGTTCATATGAACTTTGATAATATGGTAAAAATCAACACTAAACAACTAGTGATAGACATGCCAAATATTATTAAACCATCAAACTATATTTACAAGAAATGTTAGCATGGAAAAAATACAATAATAAGCTTTCAATCAAAGTAATACTCAACAAGAAATCCATTGGAACTCATACATACAGATCTTTGTGGGCTTATAAGAACAAAAAGTCTACAAGATCATTGATGATTATTATAGAATGACATGGGTTGCATTGCTAAAACAAAAATATGAATATTTTGAAGAGTTCAAAGCATTCAAAGCGTTGGTTGAAAATGAAATTGATTTGAAAATAAAGTGTTTGATATCAGATGAAGGAGGTGATTTTATCTCAAATGAATTTGAAGAATTTTGTGAGACTCATCGGATAAAAGACATTTCTCAGCAGCAAGAACTCCACAGTAGAATGGAGTGGTTAAAATAAAAAATTGAATTGTACAAGAGATGGAAAGAACAATATTGAATGAAGAAAATCTATCAGACATGATTTGGAGAGAAACAATCAACACCGCAATTTACATTCTTAATAGAGGGATAATAAGAGTAAAAAAAAAAAAAAATAGCTTATGAATTATGGAAAGATAGACTAGCAACACTTAAATACTTCAAAGTTTTCTGAATAAAGTTCTACATAAAGAGATATGATGAGGATTTCATCTAATTAGACTCCAGAGCTGATGAAGGTATATTTCTTGGTTATTCATCAAGAAGAAAATATTATAGATGTTACAATACAACATTACACAAAATCATAGAGAGTGTCGATCTAAGAGTTGATGAATCACGGTACTAGAAGGTGAAAACATAGATAAATGTTCAATCATATGAGCTAAGATGCAAAGGCAAAATAAGAAGGAGAGGAAAATGAAGAAGAATAAAAAAAAATCCAATATATAAAGACACCATCTAGATTTATCTGAAAAAATCATTCGAAAAGTCAAATTCTTGGTGATAAAGATATGAGAGTTAAAACTAGAAGAAGACTAGCTAGTACACCAGAATATGAAAAATTATGCTTTTTGTCTAAAATAGAGCCTAAGAATTTAGAGAATCCAACGAATACAAGCATTGGATTGATGCTATGGAATAAGAGTTGAATCAAATTGAGAAGAATGAAACATGAGAACTTTTTCCAAGGTCGATAAATAAAAATCTAATTGACATCGAGTGCGTTTTTAGGAACAAGTTGAATGAAGATGGGAAAGTAATGAGAAATAAAGATATATTGGTTTATAAAGGCTATGCTCAAGTTGAAGGTATTAATTTTGAAGAAACCTTTTCCCCGGTTGCTATACTAGAAGCTATCAAAATGTTTTTGGCATTTGCATGCTTCAAGAAATTCAAATTCTATCAAATCGATGTCAAGTATTCCTTTTTCAATGGTAATTTAGAGGAACAAGTATATATTGAACAACCAGAAGGATTCTTGTTATAATAACATAAGGATCATGTGTGCAAATTGAAGAAAACACTTTATGGGATAAAACAATATCCCTAGGCCTAGTATTCAAGACTTGATAAATATCTAGAACAACAAGGCTTCAAAAGAGAAATTGTTGGCAATAATATCTACATCAAGATAGTAGCAAAAAATCAGTTGATTGTTATAGTTTGTGTAGATGAATTTATTTTTGGAGGAAATATGAAATAATGTGGCGAGAGTTTGTAATAGAAATGGAAAAGGAATTTGAGATGTCTATGCTTGGTGAACTATCATTCTTTATTGGATTAAAATTTTACAATATGACAAAGGCATATTCATTTCATAAACGAAGTATGTCAAGGAAATGTTGAAGAAATTCAGAATGGAAGATTGTACACTAGTCATCACACATATGGTCAGATGTTGTAAATTGAGAAAATTGATGAATCTATGAAAGAAAATCAAATATTGTATAGGTCAACGATTGGAATCCTACTATATGTGACGACATCAAGGCCAAACATTATGCAAGCAGTAGGATTGGTTGCATGATTTCAAGCTGCACCAAAATAAATTCATGTGCAAGTAGTGAAAGGGATATGCAAACATCTAAAGGGTACCTTGGAATACAGCTTATGGTACTCAAGAGGTAAATATTTTACTCTAACAACATGTGATATCCCCAAAAATAAAATATTTTTGAAAGTTAAATTTGCTGCAAATTTAATTATGTTTTTAGTAAATTCGAATTTGGAAATTTTTTACCATTTATGGCAATTCCGAATTCCGAATTTGATATTTGTAATTAATTATTATGATTGTTGGGAAGAGTTCGGATTGGGAGTCAACTAACTATTTGACTATGACACTTGTATAAAAATAGAAGATATATATTAATTGCAGGAGGACAAATGGAACAATCATGTTAAAATCAGCTGACCATGACTCCATGAGGGGGGGAACAAGTTGGAACTACCTATGGGTTGATGATTACAAGTGGAAAATCAGAGATTTGGCCATGGGCAGCCCCTGAAAACCAGGGGTTTAGAAAGATGAGAAAATGCCCCCAAGGGAGGGAAAAATACCTGGGCAAAATTGATATATAGCATATGCGAGGAGGCAGGATGCTGCCAAGTATGCTGGGAAATATTTTGAGCTCTCCTTGCTATTATGAACACTATGGATTGAGTGTGAGGCAAGAGGAGCCCATTGAAATTGATTTTCCTTGTTGTTATGAGCAATGTTGAGTAAGTGTGAGGCAAGAGGATAACTGTTGGAATTGAAGGACAGTGTTGAGGAGGAGTTTCCAAGTTCACCCTCATGGATTCATGGTTAGGCTAGGGGGTCAATAGGGTAAGTGACTTTAGCTGCCCTATTCTACAATTGGGAGAAATATGCTTGTTTCATTTGTCTTTCCACGAACTGTCCCATATATGTAAACCTTTCATTCTCTGTTTGCATGTCATGATGAATTATTGACTGATCAATTTGCATTTGCTTAAGAATGAATGGAGTACTCTTTTTTATATAATTCTGAAGGAATGAAATGAAATGTAGGGTAAAACCCTAGAGTTTGAAGTGTTAGCTATCGAGGAAAAACTATTTTAGTGTCTTTACCGAAACGAAATTGAGATTTGGTAATATATTAGAAAGCATAGTTGTATTAAATAGAATACTATTTCATTATATTATACTAGAGATCATCACCGGATCAATGTCTCGTATGTATATCTGGTTATTTTATCTTTTTGATATAGGATTTGTGTAGACGCTATCCCGGAAGTAATTATGGGGTTTAAAACTTTTATATACCTATGTGTATAGGCATCTCCCTGTGGATTATCTCTTAATTCTTGGCGATTTGTTCTATCGAATTAAATTATTGTCGGAATGATTACACAATAGGAAATAGCTATGTGTGTGGATATATATAAATATATATTTGTATAGATAACCATACAAATTACATGACTCATTTTAAATACCTGATATAGGTATATTCAACAGGTGCGAAACATAATGGAAGACAAATAGTCTAATTAATCATAAATGCATTTTCTGGAAATGAAATAATGAAAAGAATAGCCTAACTAGTCATAGTTGAACTTCATGGAAATGAAAGGATGGAGAGCTCCATAAGAATAAGGGTTCGGAGACGTTTAATCAGAACCTTTACCGAAAACATTTCTTTAATTATTTAAACCTTAGAGAATAAAATGGTTTGAAAAGCCGAAGTCAATCGAGTTTCGGTGATTACAAACGCCGAACAGAAAAAATAAGAAGTGTCGAATCGCAAAATGAGAAAGGACTGTGGGCCCCGTATTTAGAGATTTCAGGGTTCGGGACTTGGGGGTTTTCGAACACCTATTGCATAAACTAAATGAAACAAGAAGTGTTGAATCATGAAATGTGAAAGGGCTGTGGACCCTTCATTTCAGGATTTGGGGGTTCGGGATTTCGGGGTTTTTGAACACTTGATGCATAAACTAAATGAAACAAGAAGTGTCCAATCACGAAATGCGAAAGGACTGTGGGCTAAGCATTTCGGGGTTTCGGGGTTCGGGATTTCGAGATTTAGTAAAGTAAAGGAACTCCGCGCATATGTAACAAGAAAATCTCGAATGCCGAAATAACAACTTGGTATTTTACCTTCTTTTAAATTATGCTCAGTCTTTGTTTGAATGATTCGTGTATCTGATTTTATGTGACTAATTGTGCTCAGTTGAAATAATTTCCATGGATGACATCGGTTCGTTGTAAGAAGTTTATGTTCAAAGACTAAATTTTGGGAATGGTTCCTCCTGAAACAAAACGCTAAATAAAACTATCTACATATGAACTTGAAAGAACAAGATCCACCTACAGGAGTTTTTTTAACTCTGAAATCAAAATTCTAGGTAGGATTTTCTATGTATAGATGAGCTTGAAAGGTACCGATCTATTTATAGGCATATGTTTACTTCTATAACTAAATTTCTAGCAGATCTATCATTGAATAATTGAATTGGAAGAAGCCTGTACATATAGTACTTTGGGGTTTCAGGGTTCATGGTTTTGGGGTTTCGCGATTCAAGATTTAGCGACTCTGGCTACAACATTTATTGGCCCTTCGAACTCCTGGGACCCAAAATGCAGAAAAGGGGCTTAAAGGATTTTTTCCTTTTCACTTGAAATCAACAATCTCGATTCTTTCAGGATTTCACGAACCAGAAGTTCTCGATACATCGACTCCAAAATCCCTTGCTGCCCGAAACTTCGAACTCAGAAATGATGAAATTCAAGTGTGAGATCAACGTCTCATGTTTGTTTTCATCCAACGGTTGCTACTCCTCCTGAGCTTCTGAACACTAAAAGATGATTAATCTTAACCTTCCCACAGATATTTGAGATCCAACGGTCTGCAGGATCTCGGTACTTCCCCATGAAGAAATATCACCTTTCATTCACTTCACTCAAGGATCTTTGGCTAAAATGACTTAGCGTTCTCCACCTGAACTTGACCTCTGCGAGACAATTTCGATCTTTGCCTGCCTCTGAATACTTCAAAGGTGTTATGCCTTCTGAGCTTCATCTCTCTGAACATCAAAGGTTCCTTCGACCTGAGTTTAGACATTGCATTTTTACATAAGTATGTTGGAGTAGTTAGAGAGTCAAGGGAAGTGATAGAATTATGGAAAGAATGTACCCTCATAAGCTTTTCTGTTCAAAGTAAACTAGACTGGCGTAGAAATGACATTATGGACAGATATGAATCTTACCTTCTCTTAAATTCTAAGCTTAAACAAAATTGAATTATGTCTTAATTTTTATTTTTTTTAATGGTGAATTTGAGGTACATTACATATAGTATCAGAGAAAAAGTTACAACAGTGGGATTGAAAAGGGCCACATTAATTTCTTTGTATATATTCTGATTTATGAAAAACTAATAAATCTTGTGGTTCGAGACATAAAGCCTTTCTGCTTTGTGTTGATTATGGGAGCCCAAGAAGGTGTAGAAATCAGGATGGAAGGGAATCCATAGCAAGGACCTCCTAGAGATCCAAGACAGAATAGTGATGGAAGCTCACCCACGGAGGTGTTGGAAACAATGAGGAATCTTATTATGGAACTACAGGTTTTGAAGGTCGACAATAAAAAATTGAAGAAAGCACAGCAGGAACAACAAGAGATAAATGAAGTCCTACTACATAGTATAGTAAGCAAGAAAACCCCAAAATATGATAACCATGATGAGGAGGTCAGCAAAAGGGCCTCCAAGAATTCTGGTGTGGTAACAGAAAAAGGAGACAGTTCGTCGGAAGGGACACCTTCAGCTGAGGACAATACTATACTAGACAGAAAAAGAAAACAAGTAGACCACCTTGAAGGAGAATTTAAAAAGATTAAACCAGCTACCTTTGATGGAGAATCTATGACAGGAGAAGAAGTTGAGGCATGGTTGTTGGACATCAAAAAATACTTCCATATCTACAGGTATTCCAATAACATGAAGGTCAGAATGGCCATCTACAATCTGAAGGGGAAGGCCATCATTTGGTGGCAAGACCTGAAGTTGGCCAAGGGCCTAAAGGAGAAACAGTTGGAATGGTCTAACTTTAAGAAGTATTTCAAGAAACAATACCATTATGAAAGCTATTATGAAAGGAAGATGAAAGAATTTTACGAGTTACGACTGGGACAGATGACAATGGAGGACCTTATAAATAAATTTCTGGAACTACTAAGGTTTGTACCGTACATCCGGGAGTATAAGGTAAAAATCCAGCGATTCTTAAGCTATTTACCACAGGCCTACCGGGACAGAATTGAGTTTGACAACCCCAAATCCTTGAGTGAGGTATTCAGGAAAGCATGAATGAGCTATGACCAGTATAAACAATGGGTAGAGTTTCCCAACACCTAGAAGGATAAGAAGCAAGATCGAATGAACCAGGGGAAGAAGGGATACCAGATAGCTCCTTATCAGAATGCAACAAAAAGTTTCCCAAGGAAGGATTTTCACTCCAATCATCCGAATACGCAAGGTAGCGGTAAACTGGTAAACCTAGGAATGAAGAAGTTTAGGGACAACTCCTACGAGCCACTAAAGTGTTGCGAGTGTGGAGAGCCTCATCTAAGGAGGAACTGTCCATGTTTAGTTGCATCCAACAAAACTGTTTTTCACAATTTGCAGGAATGATCCAGGAGGATATTGGTGGCCACCCACCTTCTCCAACTGGTCCAAAACATGTTTCTGGAAATTTTGGTAATTTACTATTTTTAGCAGTTTTTAACTTATGGGGCCATTTTGAGGCCCTAAATGATGTTTTTTGAGAAAACGGGGAGAAACATGGATAATAGATCATGTTTCTCACCCAAAAGTTGTAGTTCTCAGATAAATCTTTCCAACAAGCTATTGAGCGCCCCAAACAGAGATCGTATGCAAAAGTTATGCCCCTGGGAAGTTGACGTATCAACTACCCCCATCGGGGCCCACAAACCTTTTGGCTTTTCATCTTCCGATGTGAGGGTTTTGGATTTTACTTTTGCTAAAAAGGCCCTTAGAGCCTCATTGTAATAATCATCTTCTCAGAGATGCGAGTAGCCATCACATCTCTTCTCAGAGATAAGTTGCCACCATTCTAGCGAGTCTTTCACTATGTATTTTACAATCTCTGTACATTTATTTCATTAATAGAAATAGTGTATTACTGTATATTTGTGACTCTTGTTATTTCTGCTATATCTCTATTATACTGTTGTCTCTCTTGCAATATCTCTAAATATTTATGTGTTATATCTCCTCTCTCATTTCGTGTCGAAAATAATCCGGATCAGTGGTATCAGAGAAGGCTGCTCTTGATCATTTTTCAGTGCATGTCCTCAATGAGGTCTGAGTATAGCAAGTTGGGTCTCGAGGTTTTATCTCTTGAGGACAATCTCTCTCACACACCCAAGAAACCCTCAATGGCGGAAGAAAATAAAAGCGACGGAGCAGACGATCCTATCAGTCTGTTGCTTGAGCAAGCTCTGACGCGACAGAGGGACAAAATGATGGAGAATTTTTCCCATGTCCTTCAATGCCTCTCGATAGAATCAGGTGCATCTTCATCAAGTGACCACTTTGGAGCCACATCGCCTTTCAAGGTACAGGTTAATTTTGATATTCCCGTATTTGAAGGTCAAATAGAGGTAGATGCCCTAGATAAATGGTTAAATCTGCTAGAAGGTTATTTCTCTGTTCATAATTTTTTTGACAAGGAAAAGATCATATTTTCACTCCTTAAGGCACTCCCCCATGTCAAACATTGGTGGGAAACTTACTGGGAGGAGAGTTCCACAAGGGAGTCTGGAATATATGGGGCCAATCCCACTTGGGATTTTTTTGTGGATGTGGTAAAGGAACAATACTACCCTGTTGGAAACTATGAGGACCAGTACATGAGATGGAACACACTATGGAAAGAGAGGGGCCAAGCAGTTCCAGAGTTCACCAATACCTTCCATACCTTGCACACCAAGCTGGGTATCAAAGAATCTGAATGATATTTGGTTCTGAAATACCGTGCGGCTCTACACAGATACATCCAAACTGAAAAGGATTTTCTGGACATCTCATCACTCAGTGCTTCTTATTGATATGTTGTTAAAATCAATCAGAAATTTAAGCACCATAACAAATGGGAGTTCAGGTCCACAAATATGCAACAACCAAAGTATGACCAAGACAACCCTAACAAACAGTCTCTCGAAAACCAGTCCAAGCCATAGGAAAATAAGGATCACGAGAAGACAAAGAAGGACACCGGAAAATGGTGTGATTTCCACAAAATCCCCTGGCACAACACCAATGAATGTCGCTCAAAACAATCATTGGTGGCCGAGATCAAAGATAAGAAGCCAAACCTTGATTTAGAATCTAATTCTTAAAATAATGGTAAAAGACAGATCATTGACGCAGACCCCACTACTATTTTCGTGACCACAACAATTCAACCAGAAGAACCAATAGATCCTGAAGAGGGGGAGTGCATTTCTCATTCACAGATGTGGGTGAAGGGGACCCCACTGCATTTTATTGTTGATAGTGGAAGGTATAAGAACCTCATCTCAACAGAGGTTGTCAAACAGTTGGGATTGTCGACAACACCACACCCACAACCATACAACATCGAGTGGCTTCGCCAAGGACGATATCTTCGTGTCAGCGAGCAGTGTCGATTGTCATACAACATCCAGACCTTCAAGAATGAGGTATTATGTGATTTTTCCCCACTGGATGTTTTTGATGTTCTCTTGGGACAACCATATATGTGGAAGCGCCATGCTATTTATGAGTCTCGACCCCGTAGTGTCATTGTTAATTTGGGGGATCATCTCTATAGAATACTAGAGGTAGTTCCAACTACTGCCCCACATAAACAGTGCCGCAAGGTAGTATCTCATACTACAAAATTTAGTTTCTTCACAATCTGTTCAAAAGGTGAACTAAAGGATGCTGCAACCACCACTACTTCGGCCCAAGCACCTTCTATCCAACAGAAGCAGGTTGACAAGGTTGCAACAAAGCACAAAGATTCCTTCTTCACATAGTCATCTAAAATAGACAGACTAGTTAAAAAGGTCCAAACCTTCCAGCCAAAGGTTCATGATAGCCTTCAACAAGCTAAGCAATGCCACTTCTCCAGCAAGGCAAGCAGATCACGAAGATTCAAATTTAACAATCGCTTTCCCCTCTCCCCTGGGAACTCAATGCAATGGATACCATTGCTTCCTAAGTAGGGAGGATTTATCCAGGTGGATATCGGTGGCCACCCACCTTCTCCAACTGGCCCAAAACATGTTTCTGGCAATTTTGGTAATTTACTATTTTTAGCAGTTTTTAACTTATGGGGCCATTTTGAGGCCATAAAACAATGTTTTTTGAGAAAATGGGGATCAACATGGATCGTAGATTTATGTTTCTTACCCAAAAGTTGTAGTTCTCGGATAGATATTTCCAACGAGCTATTGAGCGCCCCAAACGGAGATCGTATGCAAAAGTTACGCCCCTGGGAAGTTGACGTATCAACTACCCCCATCAAGCCCACAAACCTTTTGGCTTTTCATCTTCTGGGGTTAGGGTTTTGGATTTTTTTTTTTTTTAAAAGGCCCTTAGAGCCTCATTTTAATAATCATCTTCTCATAGATGCAAGTAGTCGTCACATCTCTTCTCAAAGATAAGATGCCACCATTCTAGCGAGTCTTTCACTTTATATTTTACAGCCTCTATACATTTATTTCATTAATAGAAATTGTGTATTACTGTATATCTGTGACTCTTATTATTTCCGCTATATATCTGTTATATTGTTGTCTCTCTTGCAATATCTCTAAATATTTATGTGTTATATCTCCGCTCTCATTTCGTGCCTAAAATAATTTGGATCAAGGAAGCCTCGATAGTGGGAGACGTGGGCAGAAGTCTGCATCAGATAAATGTAGCCATAGATGGTCAAAAAGATGACCATCAGTCCTTGGTGGTGGAAATCGAAGGTAAAATCAATGACACTCGAATTTCTATTTTAATTGACCCTAGAGCTACGTTAATTTATATTACTCCCGATGTAGTAGAGTGGAATAAACTTAAGAAACTGAAGCACAAAAAATCATGGCTTGTACAACTAGCAACAGGTACTAAAAGAAAATTAGTTGACTTTATTTCTGATCTTGAGTTCAGTTTAGATGGTGAAAGGATAAACACCAATATGAACATCCTACCACTAGGATCTTATGATATGATTATCAGGATGGATTGGTTGGAACAACACAAAGCAGTACTAGACTATTATACAAAGATACTTATCTATAAAGATAATTTTGGCACTGTTAGAAAATCCCAAGGCATACCAAAACCTGTATCAGTCAGACAAGTTTCAGCGATACAACTCAAGAAATGTATTAGAAAGGGATGTCAAGTTTATGCCATCCAAGTGACGAATCTATTAGAAAAAGAAGATAAGCCCAAGTTAGAAGACTTTGTTGTCCTATGTGAATTCAGAGACATGTTTGTGGATAAGATACCAAAATTACCTCCTAGAAAGGAAATAGATTTTTCCATAGACTTACTACCTGGATCAGCCCCTATCTCAAAATCACCCTACCGAATGAGTCTACCAGAACTGATAGAACTAAAAATACACAGGAATTGTTGGACAAAGAGTACAACAGACCGAGTGTCTCACCATGGGGTGCACCAGTCCTCTTTGTGAAAAAGAAAGACGATACTCTAAGACTATGTATCGATTATACACAACTGAACAAAATGACTATTAAGAACAAATACCCCTTACCAAGGATAAATGATCTTCTCGATCAAGTGGGTGGGGCCAAGATCTTTTCAAAGTTGGATTTATGATCTGGTTATCATCAAATTAGGATAAAAGAGGAGGACATAAACAAAACAACTTTTCAGACAATATATGGACACTACGAATTCGTAGTCATACATTTTGGACTCACTAACGCGCCATTCACGTTTATGTGCCTGATGAACAGTATTTTCAGTCAATACTTAGACAAGTTCATGGTAGTATTTATCGACGACATTTTGGTCTATTCAAAAATGGAGGAAGAACATGATGAACATGTAAGGATAGTGTTGTAAACATTGAGAAAACACAAACTGTATGCAAAATTTGACAAGTGTGACTTTTATCAAAAAGAAATACAATATCTAGGATATGTAATTTCAGCAGAAGGCATTGTCGTAGACCCGGAGACGACAAAAGCCATTATGGAATGGCCAGTACCTAAGGATGTAGAAGATATCCGGTTATTCATGGGAATCACTGGATATTACCGTAGGTTTATAGACGGATTTTCCAAGATAGCCTACCCTATCACATCATTACAAAAGAAAGGGACCAAGTTTAATTGGTCGCAAAAGTGTCAAGACAGTTTTAACAAGCTGAAAGAATTATTGGCATCGACGCCCATTTTGAAGGTAGCAGACCCAGATAAAGACTTCACAGTATGTGTTGATGCAAGTAAAAAGGGACTAGGTGGTGTCCTAACTCAGGAAGGAAACATTATTTGTTATGAGTCACATAAATTAAAGGAACATGAGTGAAATTATGTCACTCATGACTTAGAATTGGCAGCGGTAATACATGCATTAAAAATGTGGCAACACTACATAATGGGAAGGAAATTTCTACTATTGACGGATAATAGTGGTGTGAAATATTTGTTTAGTCAACCAGAGCTCAATGCACGACAAGCCAGATGGTTAGCCTTCTTGAACGAATTCGACTTCGAAGTCAGACATATCAAGGGCAAAGAAAATAAAGTAGCAGACGCTTTAAGTAGAAGAGTCCATGGGTTGTTTGAGGTAAATATCAATAGGGCAAAAAGTAATCTGGAACAAAAGGTAATAACGGCCGTATTAGTGAAAAAAATTACACTAAGATGATGGCAAAATTACAAAACAGTACTGCAGACTCAGATAAACCAGATCTAAGTATCGACAAGAAGGGATTATTATGATTTAAAAACAGACTTTACATACCGTATTCAACAGAGTTAAAATTAACAGTTTTGGACGAAGTGCATAAGAAACCGTATTCTGGTCATCCAGGTTACAAAAAAATGATAACAAGACTTAGAAAACTGTTTTACTGTCCTAGTATGAAAGGCAAAACAACAAAATACTTAGCTAGGTGCCAGAATTGTCAACAGGTTAAGGTCGAACACCAGCATCCAACCGGCCTATTACAGCCATTACCAATACCAGAATGGAAATGGGAGACCATATCACTGGACTTTATAACAGGTTTTCCTAAAACTCAGAAACAAAATGATTCTATCATCATTGTAATCGATAAACTCAGTAAGTATGCACTCTTTATTCCTGTAAAGACTACTTTTAAAGCTATAAACATTACTGAAATATTCATGAAATAAATTTTTAGACTGCATGGTATTTCTAAAATGGTGATTTCAGATAGATATGTAAAATTCACATCCACTTTTTGGAAAGAATTGTTTGCAGAGATAAATACTAATTTGAATTTCAATACGATTTATCATCCCCAAACGAATGGACAGACTGAAAGGACAAACCAAATCATCAAGGATATGCTCCACATGTATGTAAGAATAAAACAAAACAAGTGGGAAGACTGCCTATACCTGGTAGAATTTTCATATAACAATGGGTACCAACCTTCGGCTAAGTTGAGACCTATCTAAATACTGTATGGAAGAAAGTGTACAACTCCAATTAGCTGGGATAACCCGGTTGACTGACTCATGGTTGGATCAGAGATGCTCCAAGAAATGGAGAGCATGGTATGGAAGGCATAACAGAACTTGAAAGAAGCACATGACAGACAAAAGAGCTATGCAGATTAGAAAAGAAGGCACTTGGAATTTGAAGTAGGAGACCATGTTTATTTGAAGGTCAAAACCCGAAAAATCTTGTTGAAGTTAGGGAACTGTGCCAAGCTGGCACCCAGGTTCTGTGGGCCCTTCGAGATGCTATATCGAATTGGACCTGTAGCATATCAACTTGCACTTCCAGCTAATCTAAGAATTCATAATGTATTTCATGTTTCTTTGTTGAAAAAGTATATTCATGACCCTACTCATAGGATTGATTGGGACTTGGTACAGGTGGAACCAGAGGGTGAGTTCTAGGTGGAACCCCTATGCATTCTATACCGAAGAGAAATAACACTTCGAAATAGAGTCGTCGCTCAGGTAAAGGTGAAATGGAAGCACTTTAGTCCCGAGGAGGCCACTTGGGAGTTGGAGGGAGATTTGGATAAATCTTATCCAATCCTGTTCTAGGAAAGGAACGAACACTGAGGATAGTGTTTTACTGAAGGAGGAATCGATGTGATATCCCCAAAAATAAAATATTTTTGAAAGTTAAATTTGATGGAAATTTAATTCCGTTTTTAGTAAATTCGAATTTGGAATTTTTTTGCCATTTATGGCAATTTCGAATTTCGAATTTGATATTTGTAATTAATTATTATGACTGTTGGGTAGAGTTTGAATTAGGACTCAAATAACTATTTGACTATGAAACTTGTATAAAAACAAAAGATTTATATTAATTGCAGGAGGACAAATGGAACAACCATGTTAAAATCAGCTCACCATGACTCCATGAGCGGGGGGGGAAGTTGGAACTACCTCTGGCCTGATTATTACAAGTGGAAAATTAGAGATTTGGCCATGGGAAGCCCCTGAAAATCAGGGGTTTAGAAAGCTGCGAAAATCCCCCAAAGGGAGGGAAAAAGTCCTGGGCAAAATTGATATATAGCATATGTGAGGAGGCAGGACACTGCCAAGTATGTTGGGAAGGATTTTGAGCTCTCCTTGTTGTTATGAACACTACAGATTGAGTGTGAGGCAAGAGGATCCCATTGAAACGAATTTTCCTTACTGTTATGAGCACTACTGAGTAAGTGTGAGGCAAGAGGATAACTGTTGGAATTGAAGGATAGTGCTGAGCAGGAGTTTCCAAGTTCTCCCTCATGGATTCATGGTCAGGCTAGGGGGTGAATCAGGCAAGTGACTTTGTCTTACCTATTCTACGGTTGGGAGGAACGTGGTTGTTCCCTTTGTCTTTCCACGAACTGTTCCAGATATGTAAACCTTTCCTTCTCTGTTTGCATGTCATGATGAATTATTGACTCATCGATTTGCATTTGCTTAAGAATGAATGGAGTACTCTGTTTTATATAATTCTGAAGGAATGAAATGAAATGTAGGGTAAATCCCTAGAGTTTGAAGTGTTATCTATTGAGGAAAAACTATTTTAGTGTCTTTACCAAAAGGAAATCGAGATTTGGTAATATATTAGAAAGCATAGCTGTATTAAATAGAATATTATTTCATTATATTATACTAGAGATCATCACCACCTCAATGTCTCGTATGTATATCCGTTTATTTTATCTTTTTGATATAGGATTTGTGTAGACGCTATCTCGAAAGTAATTATGGGGTTTGAAACTTTTACATACCTATGTGTACAGGCATCTCCTTGTGGATTATCTCTTAATTCTGGGTGATTTGTTCTATCGAATTAAATTACTATTGGAACGATTACACAATAGGAAATATCTATGTGTGCAGATATATATAAATATATACTTGTATAGATAACCATACAAATTACATGACTCATTTTAAATGCCTGATATAGGTATATTCAACAGGTGCGAAAAATAATGGAAGACACATAGTCTAATTAATCATAAATGCATTTTCTGGAAATGAAATAATGAAAAGAATAGACTAACTAGTCATAGTTGAACTTCATGGAATTGAAAGGATGGAGAGCTCTGTAAGCATAGGGGTTCAGAGACGTTTAATCAGAATCTTTACCAAAAATGTTCATTTAATTGTTTAAACCTTAGAGAATAAAATGGTGTGAAAAGCCGAAGTCAATCGAGTTTTGGTGATTACGAACGTCGAACACAAAAAATAAGAAGTGTTGAATCGTGAAATGCGAAAGGACTATGGGCCCCTCATTTTGGGATTTTGGGGTTCGGGACTTCGTGGTTTTTGAACAACTATTGCATAAACTAAATGAAACAGGAAGTGCCAAATTGCGAAATGCGAAAGGGCTGTGGACCCCGCATTTCAGGATTTCGAGGTTCGAGATTTCGGGGTTTTTGAACACCTGATGCATAAACTAAATGAAACAAGAAGTGTTGAATCGCAAAATGCGAAAGGATTGTGGGCCTAACATTTCGGGGTTTCGTGGTTCAAGATTTCAAGATTTAGTAAAGTAAAGGAACTCCGTGCATATGTAATAAGAAAATCTCGAATGTCGAAATAGCAACTTGGTATTTTACCTTCTTTTAAATTATGCTCAGTCTTTGTTTGAATGATTCGTGCATCAGATTTTATGCGTCTAATTGTGCTCAGTTGAAATAATTTCCATGGATGACATATGTTCGTTGTAAGAAGTTTATGTTCAAAGACTAAATTTTGGGAATGGTTCCTCTTGAAACAAAACGCTAGAAAAAACTATCTACATATGAACTTGAAAGAACAAGATCCACCTACAAGAGTTTTTTTTAACTCTGAAATCAAAATTCTAGGTAGGATTTTCTATGTATAGATGAGCTTGAAAGGTACTGATCTATTTATAGGCATATGTTTACTTCTCTAATTAAAGTTCTAGCAGATCTATCCTTGAATAATTGAATTGGAAGAAGCTTGTACATATAGTACTTCGAGGTTTCGGGGTTCGAGGTTTCGCGATTCAGGATTTTGCGACTCCGACTGCAACATTTCTAGGCCCTTCGAACTCCTGGGACCCGAAATGCCGAAAATGGGCTTAATGGTTTTTGGCCTTTTTCCTTGAAATCAACAATCCCGATTCTTTCAGGATTTCGCGAACTGGAAGTTTGCGATACATCGACTCCAAAATTCCTTGCTGCCCCAAACTTCGAACTTCGAAATGATGAAATTCAAGCGCGAGATCAACGGCTCGTGTTTCTTCTCATCCAACGGTCGCTACTCTTGCTGAGATTCTGAACATTAAAAGACGATCAGTCTTAACCTTCCCACATATCTACAAGGTCCAATGGTTCGCGGGATTTCGGTACTTCCCCATGAAGAAATTTCACTGTTCGTTCACTCCGCTCAAGGATCTCTGGCCAAAATGACTTAGCATTCTCCACCTGAACTTGAGCTTTGCAAGACGATTTCGATCTCTGCCTCTCTCTGAATACTTTGAAGGTGTTATCCCTTCTGAGCTTCATCTCTCTGAACATCAAAGGTTCCTTCAACCTGAGTTTAGACATTTCCTTTTTACATAAGTATGTTGGAGTAGTTTGAGAGTCAAGGGAAGTGATAGAATTATGGAAAGAATGTACCCCCATAAGCTTTTCTCTTCAAAGTAAACTAGACTGGTGTAGAAATGACAATATGGACAAATATGAATTTTACCTTCTCTTAAATTCTAAGCTTAAACGAAATTGAATTATGTCTTAATTTTTTATTTTTTTTATGGTGAATTTGAGGTACATTACATAACATATATAGATGCACATTGGGAAGGAAGTGTTGATGATCGAAAAAGTACAAGTGGAGGAGCATTCTTTCTAGGAAACAATATAGTATCTTCGTTGAGCAAGAAACAATATTTAGTCTCTCTATCCACAACATAAGTTGAATATATTTCAGCAACAACATGTTTCATACAAGTTTTATATATGAAGAAGACACTGCAAGATATCAAGGTAGAATATGATCAAACAATATTAATCATATATGAAAACACAAGTGCAATCAACATTTCAAAGAATCATGTTATGCACTCAAACACAAAGCATATCCCCACCAAGTACCACTTCCTAGGAGAATAGGTAGTCAAAACAAAGTGTCAAGTTGGAATACATTTCTACAAAGGAACAAGTTGTAGATATTCTTACCAAACCCATTCCTTGAGAAACATTTGCATATCTTATATATAAGCTGGGATTGAAATCCCTCTCCTCTCATCGGAAAAGAAGAACATCTCAGGGGGAACATATCTTTTCCATTGATGTCAAATGGGGAGAATTACAGACAGGGGGAGAGTTGCAGATAGGAGGAGAATTACATCTAGGGGGAGAGTTGTGGATAAGGGAAAATTCTTTATATTTATGGAGAATTATGTGTTTTTGAGTACATGGTTTCCATCAATGACAAAGAGGGATATTGTTAAATATATTAGTGTCATTGATGTCAAAGTTAAGTAAGTATTCACATATAAATATTCAAAGGAAATGCGACTTTAATAAATAAAAAAGTGGAAGTTCATTATAAATAAATTTACGTGAATGTAGAGTAGAAATAAAGATACGTAAAAGTGAAGTAAACACAAAAGTGGATTAGAAATGAAGTTACATGAAAGTGGAGTAAACATGAAAATGGATTAAAAAAATAAAAAATTGAAAGTGGAGCAAAAGTGCACATGGTATTTGCACATGGTTTTAAAACCCATGGTGGTATTTTACTTGTGGTGTGTTGAAAAAGAAATAAAAAAGGAAATAAAGTGAAAATTAATTATTTATTTAATAAGAGTCAAGGAGCGACGATCAAATATTAGAGAAGATCAGATCCATTGTTCTAGCAAATAGATCTGGCATTCTAGTAAGAAAAACTTGTAAATGAAGATATGAGTCAGAAGTAGAAGAAGAAGTAAGAAGATCTTGTGAAGGAAAAGTGAAAGTAGAAGTAGTGAACGCATATAAGATCCAGTGAAAGAAGAAGTAATAAGTTTAGAGCATATTTTTTGAATATAGAAGTAGAAAGAAGAACGGTGAAGGAATTACATATAAAAAACTTGTAAACTTGTAAGCAGATTGGTGCCTACATAACAAACATCTATGGGGATTGGTGTCACTAGTAGGTTGGTTCCTACAAAAAAATGAGGGGATCGGTGTCTCTATTAGGCCAGTTCCTACAAACATAAATGGGGATTGGTGTCTCCATTAGGTTGGTGTCTATAAATATTTGTAACCATAGATTGGTGCCTACAAATTTATAAAAATATATTTTTTTTGTTTTCTCCCGAAAGGGTTTCCACGTTAAATATTGTGTCTTCTAGTTGTTACATTTATGTGATTTTTTAATTATGGTTTATGAATGTTAAAGATAATAAGATAGCCTTAAAATTATTCACCCCTCCCCCCTTCGTCTCATTATAAGTGGGTGATCAACATTTCATCATTCTTGCAAGTTTTTTAGGTGAAAGTGTTTAATTAGAACATTAGAACTTCCACCTTTGAGGTGAGCCTTTTGGTTTGTAGAACTAATTGTAATAACTTAAGTTTTTATGAGTTTAAATCAAATTTAGATAATATATAATGTAGGAATGCAATATGAAATGGAGAAATTTAAGTCGTAGTTAAGAGAAATAACAAAAGATTCCAATGCAAATGATAACAAGGATATCAATCCACCATTGTTATAAAAATGAACCTAAATATGAACCTCCTATCTTCTTCCTGAAGTGGAACAATCCAAATTATATGAGCATGTCACTATAAACAACATTAGTAAGTTGAAAATATCGAGATTAGTCATATAAAAAAGATGATAATATTCCACTATTTATATGTATATGAATAATAAGATGCATTGAGAAATTGATAAAATTCCACAAGCTACCACATTGCTCTACGAGAGTATTGTTATAACAAATATCATCATTTTCATTATTGGAGTATCAATATATCTCACAGTACCAAAGAGAACCATTTTCTTAATGCCACCAGCTCTATTCAAATGTTTTCTCATGGACCTTGACCGTCCATCCTCGATGAGTCTTTATATAATGAAGGCATATATTGGGATTCTATATGAATCTTGATCTTATATTGTAACGACCCCCGTTGTTACGACAACATGCAACGAATATCAAGTGAAAACAATTTTTTTTCTAAAGCAGGGAGTAACAATGACAACAGTCAATCAATGCAACTCGACGACGAACACAACACATGCAATGCAGGCAACAAACAATTTAATGACCCAACATACTAGCTCATTATGTCGTTGGATGTAACATACGGAAATCAAATAGAAAAAATAAAAATGACTACGCACTCGTCCTACCCTGTAAGGTTAGGACCTCCAGGACACATACGCAACGTTGAAGCCCAAGTTCCCATTGATTTTGACGATTTAAGGTCTCAACTCTTGCAACTGTTGTGAGGAACAAGGAGGTGTTTATATCCCTCCCGACACATCAAGTCCGGATGACTAAGATAAAAGACAACAACAAGATTATTCATGCGCAATAGCATAAAAAATGATACATGCACTATGGACATTCACGACAGGCTAGAACAAATCACAATCATGCATTACAAAACAAAATACAATACATTGATTTCATTAATCGACATCAACACCATCGACAGGCACATGGCCCAAGGTTCGTTTGTAATACACATTTGTTGATCATTGGGTGCCATGATCCCGTCATAAGGAATTATGCTGCCACAATGTGACAAGAGCAGTAGCGACTAGGGCGCAACATAAAATATCTAGACCTTCATCCCTAGCAAAATCCAACCTCAATTGAAATTAAGAGCATAAAATAATGCTTTGCTACCTTCTTTTAAATTGTACTAAGGACAATCCATACTTACTTAAATAACACAATGCTTAACTTAAAATATAGCAGTGTTCTTCTGAAATATCACAAGCTTAACTTAAATACAACCTTGCTTTTCTTAGAAACAAGATAAATTAGTTCTTTTCTCAAAATATAAATATAAATAAATAGTCAGTTTAGTTTATAACCATGCCTTTCTTAATATCACAGGATTAGCACTGCCTTTCTAAAAAAACAAAATACATTTGCCTTCCTTAGTTTATAACCATGTCTTTCTTAATATCACATCTTAGCAATGATTTTCTTAATTTAAACAATGCATGGCTTACTTAGTGCCATTATAAAAACTATAGAAAATTTCATTAATGCAATTACAATATCCACAACCATTATTGGCACAGTTGTAAATCCACGTGGCACTGCTAAACAAAATAATTTTGCTTCCATTACAAGCGCTTTTTCTAAAACAAATCAATAAAATATTTAAAAATATACTTCCTTTATACGCGCTATTCCAAAACAGTGTACCAACATTACGAATTGCACTGCCCTGTTAATAAATATACATCTATAAAATTTACACAATGGTCATCAAAACATTTCTACTATTTGTATACCACCAAGTGTAAATACAATTAAGATCTCAATGTAAGGTAAACAGTCGTCAAGAACAATATCTTATAAGCACGGTCAACCTAAATCTTCAAAAACTTAGTGATTTCAAGATGCAATGGACATCCTACTCAAATCACCATGAATGCATTTGATACTATTAAGCCACTCTCATAATAAAAACTATTACAGCAATAGACTCATACTGCCATTCACCCGTTCCTAAAGTTTCAGGTGTTGTTTTCAAACGAGAATAACTATTCCAGGTAGTTTTGCGCATGTTGTCATTCCACCTGTTCTAAATTTAATGCGTTGTCTAAACGATAATAACAAAAGGAAATAAATTAATACGACCACTCTACCTGTTTTTGAATTCAGGTGATGATCTAAAACAGATTAAGCTGTAACATGACTGCTATGCTTCAGTAATCAATGCACACAATAGACTATTAAACAACGGCTATAAACCTGGAGTGGACGCAGGGTATGGCATCCCAAATCTTCACAGAGGAACATGCCCAAGCACCGCAGAAGGGAGGATACTAAGTCGTAGAGGTAGGAGAAAAAATTTGAGGACGATTGTCCACGTACAGGGGCATAAATAAGGCACAATAGTTAAATGGAAAAAGGTAGAGTCTCTACAACGATTCATAGATATGTTCCATAAATCAAATTCAAACAACTAAAAAATCAACATGGTTTCTATTTCCTTGTCTTGGCTCAATGAAGATCATGGACAAAATTTCTCAGAGGAAAGAGAGTCTCTGCTTGTTTAACACAGAAAAAGGGTAAGGCGGTCGTACTTCTTTAATTAGAGTGCCTGGAAAACTTGTCGACCAACGAAAATATCGTGAAAAATTTATCTTTGTGAATCAGAGAGCAAAGGAGTTTCAAAATTTAGGTCTAGTCAACCAAACAATAATGAGACGGTTGAAGAATGTACTGATTCATCCATATAGACGAAACTAGATCAACAATGAATAAACACAAAAAAATGAATGGCTTAAATCCTCAATTTTATATCACTAAGTGCACAGGCGATGTATACCACGATGAATAACACAATGATTTATAAAAATC
Source organism: Picea engelmannii (assembly GCA_009831015.1). Classification (NCBI taxonomy): domain Eukaryota; kingdom Viridiplantae; phylum Streptophyta; class Pinopsida; order Pinales; family Pinaceae; genus Picea; species Picea engelmannii. Next base: position 660,831 of record ML791177.1, read on the forward strand.
TCTTGTTTACATTAAAACGTTCGCACGGTGATGGTTACGTTAGTGAAAAAAACAAAATCGAAATGTAATATCCTCATATTCATTTCCTTACATGTACATAGCGATGATAAACACCAATGAATAAAATATGAATCTAATTACATTAACCTCATATACATTTCACTACATGCACGGAGCGATGATACAAAAGTAAATAAAACATGATTCGAATTGCATTAACCTCGTATATATTTCACTATGTTCACAGAGCGATGAAAAACATCATTGAATAAAATATGAATCTAATTACATTAACCTCATATACAGTTCACTACATGCACAGAGCGATGATAAAACAGTAAATAAAACATGATTTGAATTGCATTAACCTCGTATATTTAACTATGTGCACAGAGCGATGAAAAAAATCACCACGATAATACAGTGGTGTTACATTCTATACAATAGAAAAATTTCTAACAAAATCTCATTACTAGCAGGAGGCTCTTCGACAGATTGAAACTTGTCGGCCAAAAAAACAGGGACAACAAGAATCCCGTGACTCCCTCAAACTCAAGACTCCCACACCCCTTTCTCGGAAATTTCAAGAGGACACAAGGACGTTGAGACCATAAATTCAATTAAAAACGCAATGAACCCAAGCATCCAATCGCAACTAGATACTGGTGAAACAAGAAGGCGCAGAAACAAAAATTTAGCTATCTTTCAACAAATCACACATGTGTACTATCGCCCGAATAAATATTTATCTGCAGAAAATAAAAATAAAAATTGCGAAGACCTATAGTCCCTCTCCCATGCGCCCTCCGTCCATCTCCTTCTTTCCAACCGATGATACCTCACCGATACCTCCCAACCAATGTTAAGGGTATTCTTCTTCCCCCTAAGCCCCACGAGCCGCAAAGGGGCCACACATACAATAACAGAGAATGCTAGCTTCCCATCTCACCTCGCAAGGTCGAGCTACCACTCGTTGTTCGAGTTGGGTATCCCCAACTCCCACAAGAGAAACTCAGTCAATATAAAATTTTGGTAGCGTAACATTACACAAGCCAGACGGGATCATAATCCTCCTCTGCCATCCTTTTTATAGAGTTTTCAAGTGATTAATTTCCCAAACCCTCATTAAATTCCTTTTTCATTTATTTAATTAGCAAAAACCTCCCCCATACACATCTAGTTGAGTTCATAAATAGAAAGTTTCAAAGGCTAGATTCCTTACTAAGTTAGACATTCCCCTTTTTCTTTAAGTTTCCCCTTTTTTTTAAGTTTCCCTTTTTCTTTAAGTTTCCCCCTTTTTCTTTTTAACCAAAATCAGATTTAGCAATTGTAGACAAAAACAACCATTTACCCTTTTAATGAATTTAATCGTCCATTATAACTTTTTTGCTTTAATAATTAAAGTTTGAATTTCTTACCCTACTTCTTGTTACATGTCTATTTTGTTTTTCTTTGCTCACATGTTCTACTTAGACCTAGGTTTTAATTTCACTAGGTTGGGCGACAATTTTTAAGGGAACTTCTAGTTATTAAACTTTACTCATACCATCATCTATTTTAAGGTCAACCAGGTCCTAAGGAGGAATAGTTTTCTAGGCACTAGGTTTAATAACTTACCACAGTTAAAATCACGATGTTCCCTTTAGGACGCACTATGTGCTCCGAGGATGCCACTCGCCTCTTTCTTTTTTATTTGCACGGCGTTCCCTTGGTAACAACCTCTATCATTACGGCTGCCAGCGAAGCAAAAAGTGCAATTTTTTTTTTGGTTTTATGGCAAGAAGGCAGCGACGACAATAGTTGAACCACACAAGTTGACGAAGAACACTCGCATGCAGATCAGGCCACAGACAACAACGACTCAACTCACTTTCAAAATGATCAACTGGGCAAAACATGCATAAATCCAAGATAGGAATGACTCCCCACCAGACACACAACACAAAGATGCTTACAAGCTAAGGACACCATCCACAATCCCGACACAACGGTCTCGACGAACAGACACTAGAATCTTTGTGGCACACAAAACCAAACGCAAGTAGGCGTTACAACCGAAACACCAAAAACGAACTTACAACGATCAAACAATACCCACAATGGGAAGCACAAACTCCAACCAAGTTATCATTCGCCTCTATCGAATAGGACGTGCCATGATCCCCTCCTCAGGAATCAGGTCGTCCATCGGTGATAGGTGTGACAATAACCCTGGTGCAGCCTAACCTATCTGGACCAATGGCTCAAGATAAATCCAACATGCTAGGAGCCGAAATACTGACAAGAACACTACGCCCACACCCCAAGCAACATGTCGACAAGACACAAGAGGACTACACTCAAAGGAAAAGTGTAAGCTATTACCCAACTCCACCAACAACCCAACCATTAACTGATAAGAAAGATGTCTAAGTGCGATGGTTGAGTTGTTACCAGGATACTAAGGCCATAAATGTTATCATAAAGTGAACTAAGATAGGCACTTAACAAAAGCAAATGTGCTTATGAACAATTATAAATTGTCCATTAAAATAAGTGAACTACTTAACATTTTTTTTTTTTAACAAGAACTAGAAAAAATATATTGATTGATGTGGATAAATCCACTGATATTACAAAAAAATAGTCATGGAGGATTGTATCAGAGTTCTTCTTGGAGAGAGATGATTACAAAAACGGGGATGATCAAACAAAAACTTACATCCCCTTTTGCTTACAAAAAATCTGTGTGAAGAGTTTCATGAGTAGATTCTACAGAAGGAGCTGCTTAAATACACATAACGACAATACATAAAGATGATTGAGAGTAAGAGGCAACTAGCTTAGACATTCTTCTCCACCTTGGGTTGTTGCACGTTCCTCCTGAAGTCTGGGAGAGGCTCATTCAAATCTGGCACTTGGTTAATCGAATTGGACTAGGTGTTCCTTGAGTCGCCTTGTCGAGCTTCTAAGTTGCTTGTGGGGGGCTGCGTATCATCTAGCTGGTCCATTGTTTTCTGTAGAGTGTCAATCTACAGAAGGTTGGCATCACTTTGACTTCTCTGTGCATCACTTTCATCTTGAAGCTTACTTATCACGAAGTGGTGTTGAGATAATGTTTCCATCTCGAATACCTGGTTGGAGTTCAATGTTCCCAATTGCTCTCGTAGGTTGCTGCATCCTCCGCATTCAGCCTCCCAATTTTCCTCAGGCTAGGTATCTGAGTCTTCCTACGCATCATTCTCCTGTTGCATTTCACTGTTTCTAGAAGAGAGGTCAGACTTGGCCAACTCTTGTGGGTTTTGCAAATGGCCCAGGGGAAAAAACAAACATGAGGTGGCTTGGAGCTTGGGGAGACAACTGAGAGGTTGACAAGAAGGATGAAAAAGGGGGAGCTGAGGGGTGCTTAAGAGTTGAAGGATCCAACAAGAGAAAGGCGGGGGGATGAAAATAAATTTCAAGACACACTAGGCTCTCCAATTAAGCATATAAGAGCACAATGTGACCCAATAAACTCGCAAAGGGAGTCTTGAATGACTCAAAGGTGGAAAGAGGGATGATATAAGTACCAGGAGGGTTCGAAGGGGAAAATGATCTACAGGGATTTCCCATGGAAGCCAAATGCAGATCAAGGACGAATGCATGTTTGCTGAGGGAGGGAATGACGAATGTTCTTGCGGGTTCGTGGAAGGAGTCCTGTACAGATTATCGACCGACGCAATGGAAGTGCAACTGACACTAGGGGAGATGAACTGATGTGGGGGTGAGAGTATTGAGCATCAAATCCACACAGACGATGCAGGGATTCCATATTTCCCATGCGAGAGAGAGAGAGATTTCACGTTTTTTGGAGGTAAGGCCACTTTATGAGCTTGGGGGAGATGATCTGTGTCTGGGACATGCCATATGGTGCACCTACAAGTGGTCACGTGGACGACTGAAAGAGTTAATGTGGAGTTGTCATGAATGTCATTGCGAGCATCTAGTGGGCCCAAACTGTATTTGGGTGGGAACGCCCCCTTTCCTCCAAACTTGGGTGGGGCTATCGTAATTCTTAACCATGTGGCTATGTGGTTTGCTTGAACCCCATGGGAAGGGGCTCCTTTGACTGGCCTTTTTTCTCTCTTGGGAGCTCATTAATATATGGGGGTTGGGATTGAAACTCTTTTGATACTGAGAGTGCCAAGATTTTTTCCTATAGCTGCATTGGCCATCTCATCGGCTTCGCTATTGTTGCCTTGAAGGATGTGAAATAAGGTGATTTTTATTTGTCTGGAGGGCAGCCATGTTCTGTCCAGGATTTTCTTTAAGATGGGGTCTTTGGGTTATGTTCCCTTAACCATTAGTCTTATTATGGTACTAGAGTCTCCTAGGACAACAAGTTTTGTATTCCATTGGAATGGACCAGTTGAACTCCCTTTAAAAGAGCGTAGGCCTCAACTTTCTTGTTAGTTTCTGTCCCTAGATTCTAGTGATAACGAGAAGATGTTTTTCCCTCGGGATCATAAAGAATCCCCCCCACACCTTCCTCCTCTGGGTTTCCTTTATAAGCACCGTCAAAATAGAGAGTATGGGGTTTTTTATTTTGGATCCAAAGGTCTATGTTGAGAATCTGATGAAGTTGCCAACTTGATCTTGGAGTTGCATTAGAATGCGTAAAAGTCCTGAGATTGAAGCTTTCCATCCAGTCCTTTTCCCAAATGGTTCAGTTTGTCGTGTCTTCAATTTTCAGAGGTCTAGAGCTTATGGATTCAGAGAGAAGCAACTTTTCCTTAGCAACTACTATTTGAGGGGGGGTGAATTTACCTTGGAAAATTTTCCTTTTTCTTGTTTTCCAGATCTACCAGCATAGAAATGTTTCCAACACCCGCCACACATGTTTCAAAATCGGCTTGTCCTTGAAGGAACCCCGGTAGTACTTGTCCCAGTTCCCCAAGATGGGGTGGGGGGAAGAAGGCCATCGTATAAATCTAGCTAGATCCATGAAGGCTAGGGTCCAACAACTTTTTTCAAAGGGGCATTCCCATAACAAATGGATGATATATTCTTGGTTGTTTTGACATAGCGGGAAGATGAAGGGACCAAGGAAGCCTCTCTTCATGAGGTTATCCCCTGTTAATATCTTTCCATGGACTAGAGTCCTAGTGAAGAAGTTGATTTTTGGGAAGGAGTCCCAGTTCCTGACATTTTTCCATTTTTTTGAGAATTGGTGACCACCCTTGTTATCGAGGAGCTAGTTGTAACCTTCTGTGACTAAGTATCCCTTGTTCCCCCATCCCTTGCTATTTGGCCAAGATTTTTGGATGGGCGTTGCCCCATTTAGAAGCCTCATTAGGAATTGAGCCTGTTCTGTTAGTTGTTGCGGGACATCCCCTAGGTTCCAGTCTCTCCAACTGCAATTGTCATTCCAGGATGAGATGTCATACAGAGTACGCTTGCTCAGCCCTAGCATGCAAGCTTTTAGTTCCATGAGATTTTCATCGCTGGGGTTGAAAGTCACCCCGAAGAACCGATCCTACCAGATTTTTATTGATTTTCCATTTCCCGGAATCCAAGATAGGTGTTCTTTGAAGAAGGGGTTGGCTCCCTTTATTAACTTCTAGATTTGGGATCCTGCTTGGTGAATTTGCAAATTATCAATGCTTATTTTTATTTTACCTAGTCTGTATTTTCTTATGATTTCATTCTTCCACCAATCATTGTCCACTGAGATTAGCCTCCATAGGAGTTTGGATCCCATTACAGAGTTAGTGATTTCAGGGTCTCGGATGCCCAGGCCTCCCCTAGATTTTGGCTGGGTGACCGTTTCCCAATTTACTAGGTGGAGTTTTTTGTGGTTGGAGTTCCCTCCTTGCCACAAAAATTTGTGAATGAGGTGGCCCATTGCTTGAAGAATTCTATTGAAGGGTGGAGAATTAAAAGATGGGTAGAGTCGAGAGGATAGATTTGATCAAGACCACCCTGCCAGCTGGGTTTAGCCATCGTGATCCCCAATTTTCCATATTTTCCCTGATCTTTTGAAGGAGGAGTGCTAGAATTCTCTGGGGAGTTCTTTGAGGCAGAGGGGGAGGCCTAAATACTTAAAGGATTTCCAGTCTTGGGTAATGGATAAGCCCATGATTTGAGTTATCCCAACCCTGATAACAACCGAGACATTCCAGGTATAGATCTAAGATTTTTATTTATTTAGAGAGTCTCCTGAGACGATGAGGAAGGTATCCAAAACTCAGAGGATTCTTCTGGCCAGAATTTTGGAAGCACCACTCAGCATTATTGTGTCATATTCAAACGGAGAGTGGTTTAGTCTTTCCACTCCTTGGGCGATTTTTATTCTAGGGATGTTACTAGAGGTGTTTTCCCATTCGAGGCTTTTGTTTTAGTGATTCTGCCATGATCACATAGAGTATGGGGGAGAGAGGGAATCCATGTCTTAAACCCCTGGGTGCCTTGAATAAAGAGCTTGGTATGCCATTTATGAGGGGCGTTATCTAGGGAGAGTTGATGTACGAGTTGATCCAATTCACGAAGTTCTGGCTGAAGCCAAACTTGTGCATGACTTTGAAGAGAAATTTTTGTTCCACTCTGTCAAAAGCGTTGGCCATATCAAGTTTTATAGAAATTCCAGACTCCCCTCGAATGTTGCTGGCATGGATTGCTTCTTGGATGAGGATGTATTTATCCCAAATCTGGCACCCTGCTACAAATCCTCCCTGGTTTGGAAGAATTAACGAGTTGAGGAGGGGGTTGATCTTGTTTGTTATAATTTTGGATAGGATTTTATAGGAGATGCTGCAAAACGAGATGGGTCTAAAGAGATTTAGGGAGGAGGCTCCATATTCTTTTGGGATGAGATCCAGAAAGGAGGAGTTCGTTGCTCCACCCAATTTTTTGGATTTATGAGCGAAGAAGAGCATTCTAGTAAACTCTTTTTGAATGAAGTGTCAACATTTTTTGTAGAAATGAAGAGTAAAATTGTCTGGGCCCGAGGCTTTGTCAATTTGGAATTGGTTCAGGGATCTAAGAATTTATGATTCCTCTATGGGTCTATCGAGGAGGTGGTTATCGACCTCAATAATCTTAGAGGGGATATGCTGAAGAAAGAGATCAGAGAGTTGATCCTCATCTATTCTAGAGGTTGTATAAAGGGAGTGGAAGTGGGAGGAGGCCTGTTTCTTAATTTGGTCGAAGTCCTGAAGGGTTTACCCTTCCTGGGTTTTAAGATCGGATATTTGATTGGACCATTTTATGACTTTGGCTTGATTGTGGAAGAAGGTGGTGTTTTGGTCACCTACCTTCAACTAGAGGGTGTTGGATTTAAGTCGCCAAGCCATTTTTTCTTTTGCTAGAGCTCAAAGATAGTCTTTGGGGAGGGATTTCTCTTGGGTGAGGAGATTTTGTTGAATCTCTGTACTTTCCATTTCATCTTGAAGGGCGTCCATTTGGGACTTTTTGAATTGTTCTTTGTTGTGCAAATTTTTTTTGGCCCAGCTCTTTAGTAGATCTTTGACTAATTTGAGTTTATGCTCCCATATGTAGTTGGGAGAACCTGTGATCCACTGATTCCAGGCCTGAGAAATGAATTGAAGGAGCTCGGGTCTATCCAACCAGAGAAGATTTATTTCGAAGGGAATTGGGCCCCAGTTCTGATGTGTTTCGAAGGTCAATATTATGGGGCGGTGATCTGAGATGGCCCAGGGAAGATTCATTGAGAACGACTTGTCTGGGAGGGCCAACAAATCATTGTTGATAAGGAATCTATCTAGTCTAGTTGCGATGTGACCAAGCCTTTCTCTTCTATTGTTCCAGGTAAATATCCCTTTGCTTGAGGGGATATCATAGAGGTCTAGCTATGAGATGAGATCCTCTAATCTTTCCCAGAATTGGTATCTAACCACCGATCCTCCTCTTTTTTCCATTGCATCTCTGGTTGTGTTGAAGTATCCTGCGATAATGAGGTTCTTAGCGGGGGTTTCCTTGGTGAGGTCTATCAGAGATTCCAATCATTCAATTTTTTCATTGTAATTATTTGGGATGTAAACATTGATGATAGAGAAGAATGTACCTGAAGTTTATTGAGAAGATTCACCCTGAGCCAGAATTGGGTTTGTGTTTGCGCTTGCAAATCAAAATTTTCACTTTTCCATAGGATTTTGATTCCTCCTAAGGCCCCTCTAGAGCTCATTTCATGCCAATCACAATTGTTCTAGATTTTTTGAAGGTCATTGAGGGTTTCCAACTCCCCCAGTTTCGTCTCTTGGAGCATGAGGATTGAAGGTTTTTCTACCTGCAACAGTTTTTTGAGTTCTTCTTTCTTATGATTACTGCCTAATACCCTATAATTCCAGGAGACGATTTTCATCATTTATCAGGGTGTTTGGGTGCCCCCCCTCTTGAGGGTTGTGATCTTGTTCCCTTGTACTGGGCTGCTTTATTCTTTTTGACGTTTCCATCTTTCTTTAAGGATTCCTCAATAGTTTTTTGGATCCCTAGTTCCTTTTCCCTATCCGTTGTTGATTCCCCTTTGTTTCTGTATGATTTCCTTCCAGGCTTCTTATTGTTGATGGTTTGGGTTAATTCCAATTCAGACTCACTTTCTGAGGAGTCTCGTCCCTCTTCTTCTGATATTTCCAGGTTTTCCATAATTTGAGTATGGGGAGATTGTAAGGGATCTTCGCTTAATTCCAATACTTCTTTGTTCTTCACATGGGCCGCGTTGATTCCTCTTTATTTCACTTATGTTCCTTTCCCATTGGTTTCTTCCTAGGGTTCCTTGGCTTCAGGTAGAGTATCACCTTGGATGAGATCATCATATCGGTTGTGGCTTGATTATCCCTTTTGAATGGATCCAGTGTTCTTTTCTTTTGGATTGAGAGGCTTTTCCCTTTGATTTTGGTGTGAAGTTTGTTGATTTTTCCCATTTGGTTTCTTCCTTTTGGGTTGTTTCCACTGGTCTTGCTTGGGATCTTGATCCTGTGTATATTTTCCTTAGGGACAAGATTTAGCGAAGTGTCCATATTCATGGTAGATTGTACATTTGAAGGGAATTTGTTCATAGTCAATTTGTTGGATGTAGGACCAACTATCCAGATTTAGTTGTATTACTTCTAGAATATGCTTTTCTAGATCCACTTCTACACAGAGTCTGGAACAGGCCTGAAGGCCTTCCTTTGCCTCGACACAATCGATGTACTTGCCTAGGGTGTTTCCTATGTTTTGTATTGTTTCATCATTCCAACAGTGGAGGGGAAGAAATGGCAGCCTGACCCAAACTGGAACTGCAAAAGGGATATCATTTTCTGGATTGAATTCTAGATTCCATTTATTTAGGTACATTCCTCTGGTCCCGATGAAATAGGGGCCACTATAAAAGATCATATATCTATCTTCTTTCTTTTCAAACAAAAAGGTAAATAATCCATTACCACAGAAGGCTTCTGATAGTTGACCTTTGATCAGCTTGCACCAGTTTTCTTCCAACCAGATGTGCATGGCTTTTGGGGAGGGCCATAGTCCTGTGAATTGGCCAATTAGAACACGGTCTACAAGCTTGAGTTCCAAGGGATGCGCTTAAGGAGCATAGACTATGACCTTGGGAATTTCAGCCGCCTTTTTGACAAATCGGGAGGGAAAAATCTTGGGCACTTTGGCATAGGACAATACTAGGGCCTGGAAGGCCTCCATGTTAGGGGAAGGGTATCCTGGGGGAAGATCCCCTCCCATAGGGGGAGCCATCAATGTGTGTGAACAGGGAAGAACTTAGCAGCGTTGCAGAGCCATGCATTGGTCACTCCGCTTCGATTGATAAAATACTTAACATTTTAAATGTGCTCCGCGCTTCTTATAAAATAATCAACATTGTTGTCTAAATAGGGCTAATCCTTAATGAGATCGATGTCTATAATTAGTGATACTTCAATGCTATTTGTTGCTATTCAATGCTATTTCATTGTCTATATATAAGTGCCATTTCAATGTTATTTTAATGCTATTTTAATGTTGTTTTGAAATCTATAAATAAATTCCATTTCAATGCTATTCAATGCAATTTTAAGGCTATCTTGTTGTTTATAATTAAATGTCATGTCAAAGTTATTCAATGCAAATTTGATGTTATTTTGTTGTTTATAAACAATTTTCATTTCAATGCTAATCAAAATTATTTTGCGGTCTATCTATTAATTATTAGCTGAGTTGAATTATCATGGTGGTCTAATTAAAGGAAAGTTCGCAGAGTAAAAGGGTAATCATTGCATTAATTAACGGGAGGACGCTGAGTTGGGGGATCTGATGATTGCAGACAATAAATTACAATCATAGTCCAAATTTAATCGTTGGTGTTTTATAGACATAATCATTATATAGGGATCGAACCGCCATCGTTTAAACTGAGTTCAACACAATAAAATAACATATCCCACTAACAATTCGTTGTAAAACTTTGACTAAGATTCGTTGGGTAACTACACATTTCCTTAAAATCTTCCAGTCCTATCATTAATGAATGAAGACCTATCATAAACCAACACAGGCACAATATGCCTTGGTATCCATCACTATCCTTCAGAGGAGAACCAATATGATAATTTGTTGTATTTAACCGAAACATTTATATATTAATTGTGATAAATAAAGTGGAGCGATCACCATTAATTCGTTGTTCTTAACATTCAATTTGGTGAGTTCTATTGCACTCAACAGGGTAATGAAAATCACATTTCTATAGCCGAGTTTGGTAATGAAAATCGTAGTTCTATTGTTGAGTTGGTTAATAAAAGTCGCAGTCCAAAATAGTTAAAAAAAAATGCAGTTCTATTGCTCAGTTCTATTACTAATTTTGTTAATGAAATCGTTGTCCAAAATAGTTAAAGAAAATGAATTTCTATTGATGATTTGTTAATGAAACCGCAGTTTGAATATTAAAAAAAAATGCAGTTCTATTGTTGAGTTGTTAATGAAAATTGTAGTCCAAATAGTTAAAAAAAATGCCTCGAAAATTGCACTCAACAGGGTAAAGGATCAAGGTTCGAGTCAATGGAATAGTAACCAAATTGCAGCGTAAGATTTACCATGAATAAGGATAACAATTGTAGTCTTAAAAGGTGAAGATTGCAGAGTATCCCAAGTAATATTTCCAGCCATCACACCCCAAAAAACGCTACCATACATAGTGAAAATGCCAAGAAAATTTGCAGGGTAAAATTTTCCATTAAACAGTGAGAAAAACGAAGAGTGTAATCACTAGGGATTACATTAAACGCAGAGCTAAATTAATTAGGAATATATTAAAAACGTAGAGTAAAACATTTCGTGGATGAGTGTGTTGAAATGTAGAGAATAATTTCCATCAAATAAAATAAAACGCAAAGTTAAGTTGCCAGGAATGTATTACAACGCAGAGTAAATGAAGGAGTTGTGGTGCCAACCATGATTACAATTGTTGAGGGTAAGATTCCAAGAAGAGTGGGTTGAATGTTGGGTAAGTAAGGGTGAAAATGTCAAGATTATGAAAAATAGTTTTCAGACGCTAAGAACATTTAGGACGTAGAGGTGATATAACATGCAGAGACCATTGCAAATGTGGAGATCAAAAAATGGAGATAAGAAGGGTAAACAACTGCGCAAAAACATCCTTCGCTCATCATTCATGCACAAAAAAGCAAGGAATTAGGATCTATAGGTCTATTAACACCAAAGTGACGACCGTTGATCCGGCTCATAGCCAACTTCTCATGCGTGGACAGATGATATAGGGATGGGGACGAAGGATAAACCACAAACTCTTCAAAATAAATAAATAAAACCAACCGGACAGTCACAACATTCAAGGATCGATTTCCAAGGTAATAAATTCAAGCAACGAGCGTATGGCTATGGTGAATTTAGGTTCTCGATTAAAATGCTAAGTAAAACACTTTCTTTACCCAACTTAAAGTACAAAAATGAAGGTGCAAGATCAATATTAATCTAACATTCAAAATAAAAGCATGCGTACCATAGCCCAAGGTGACATCTCTGAGTTGTTGGCCCATGCTCTCCATCCAACTCCCGCTTGTCGATCGATGAGACTTCACTGGTACCTCACAGCCAAGGCTAGGGGTACTCTTCTTCCCCGTTATCTACCCGAGCCGCAAAGGGGCGTCACACACTAAACCAGAGAACAACTATCTCCCAGCTCGCCTCGCAAGGTCGAGCTACCACTCCCCACTGAGCTGGGTAGCCCAACTCCCACAAGATAAGTTATTCAAGTCAAAAATTCTATAGCGTAACGTTACCCATAAAGAAAGAGATCCATTGTCCTCCTCCTCCCTCCTTTATATAGAGTTTCTAACTTATTTCTTTCTGAATTTCGCATTTAATTTATTGTTCAATAATTTAATTCAGAAAAATCCTCCTCGTACATGTGTCACCCATTCCCTTCGTTGCACCAGAAATTAATTTCATTATTTATTTAAATACTCATATTTCCCTTACCCACCTAAAATCATTCCTATAATCGCTCCTAGGTGTCCCCGTATTCCCTTACACAATTTAATGACTTACCCCCTTAGATTCCTTGCTAAGTTAGTCATTCTGCTTTTTCCTTATGTTTCCCTTTCTCTTTATGTTTCCCCCTTCTTCCCTTAGTTTCCTAATTTTTTAAAATTTACCTCTTTCCCTTTTTATCTAAAACTCAAATTAGCAAGTGTAGACTTTACCCTTTTCCCCCTTTTTCTTTTTAGTTAAAAAATTTAATTAGCAAATGCAACAAACAATCAATTTCCCCTTCATTTTTTTTAATTTTAATCCCTCAAAATAATTTGATTTTAATAATTTAATCGAATTTATTACCCCATTTTTATCACATGCTTAATGATTATTATTATTATTATTATTATTATTATTATTATTATTATTATTATTATTTCCACAAGTATCACTTAGACCTAGATTTTATTTTCCTAGGTTGGGCGACATTTTATTAGGGAAATTGTTTTTAAATCTTTCTTATCACATTATTCGTTCTAAGGCCATATAGGTTTATTCACTTTTTAGTTAACAACGCGACATGCCCTTCAGGACACACTAGGTTCTCCAAGGGTTCCACTCGCCTCATTTTGTTTCCCTTGCGTGACGTGCCCGTTAGGACGCACTACATGCTCCAAGGGTGCCACTCGCCTCATTCCATTTTTCTTACGTGATGTGCCCTTCAAGATGCATTGCATGCTCCAAAGGTACCCCTGGAGTCAATACTCCATCAAGTGATCTTGTGGGAGACTAAGGGCCTCCAAGGAATAAGGTTCGTGCCTTATTGTGCACCCTTTAGAATCATCGTGAGCGACTATCACAGTCTGCCCTTAAGGCATCGTGGGTCTTCTCAAACTAGGTAATCATTAACCTACACTTTGATCCATAGTGGGAGTGATAGTAGGCTTTGGTAGGGCCGTTTTCAACACCTCTAATTCAACGTCTCTGGTAGTCGTGCATGACCCCTCTACTCCACATGTGAGTCTAGTCGACAAGCTATCATCAGCTTTCATCATCAACGAATCATGTAAGAAATAAAATCCATAATCATAACATCTAATGAAATGCACATATGTCATATATACAACAATCAAACCCCAATATTCCACTCCCTAACTCAATCCGGTGTCCAAGGGTTTGATTGATCCCTCTCCATCCTCTAGGTCCAAAATCCTGCACACTCAGGAGAACCGAGTCAATAGCACCTGTCTAAATCAATACAACAAAATAACAGGTCATCATGTCCATAGTGCTTCATAATCATAATCAAATGCCCAATAGTATAATAATCTAGATCACTTGCAAGCAAGTGTCCTCAAATAATAAGTTTTCTTAGTGCGGGTAAGAGTGGGATGTTACACCCTTCAAGATGTAGTACGTGCTCCAAGGGTGCCACTCGCCTCTTGAATGAATTTGGTAGATGTCAACCCCTAGAGTCAATACTTCGTCAGGCGATCGCATGGGAGACTAAGGGCCTCTAAGGAATAACAACCCTGCCTTATTGCATGCCCCTTAGGATCATCATGAGCGACTGTCACAATCTTCCCTCATGAAATCGTGGGTCTCTCTAACTAGGTAATTGTTAACCTATAGTTCGAGTCATGGTGGGAGTGCTAGTAGGTTGTGTCAGGGCTACTGCCACACCTCTCCCTCAATGTCTTGCATTGTCGTGCGTGAGCACTTTACACCAAATGTGAGTCCATTCGACAATATATCGTCAACTTGCATCCATCAACGAATCATGTCAGCAATAACAATCAACATCATAATATCTAATCATATGTACATATGTCACATCAACAACATTCAAACCCTAACAGTCCACTCCTTGACTCAATCCAAAGTCCAAGTATTTTCATCGATGTCTGGGCATCCTCAACGTCTAAAGTCCTACACACTCAGGAGAACCCAGTCAATAGCACCTGTCGATGTAAAAAGAACAAAAATAACACCCAATCGTATAAAGAACCAGATCACTTGCATGCAAGTGTCCTTAAAGAATAAGTCTTCCTAGTGCACTCAAGAGCGGGATGTTACATACACCCCCTCTTGTTTTAAAATTAGTCCCGAAGTTTCACAGTATGTAAGTGCCGAAATAGAGTGTATCACAATATCATAGGTCTATCTATCAAATAAAAATGGAAACTGTTGACGCATATCATATGCATCCTCCCAAGTCACCGATTGCAGACTATAGTTGTCCCACTGGACCTTGACCTGATCAATTGTTCGACGTCGTAGCTATCAAATACGATGGTCCAGGATGCGGATTGGCTCCGTCGTGAGCACACCCTCATCCAATACCTACAACGAGCTCATGTCAATAACATGTGTAGGATCACTATAACAATGTCTCAAAATAGATACGTGAAAAACACCATGCATATGCCTCAAAGAATCAAGCAAGGCTAGTTGATAGGCCATGAGGCCCTAGATTTCCAAAATCTCGAAGGGTCCCATGAACCTAGGAGAGATTTTAGCACCCTTTCCAAACTTGATCAAACTCTTATGTGGTTTCACCCGCAAGAATACTCGATCACCAACTTCATAACTACGATCGATCTTGCGTTGTCTTTATCATTTGTCTTATGATTTTCAGTTGGTATTCCATTTCTTGGATTGCTTCAGGTCCATCCAGGACCCTATCCTCAAGTCGATCACAACTCAAAGGCATTCAACATGGATGACCGTAAAGAAACTTGAAAGGCACCATTTTAATAGTGCTTTGATAACTATTTTTATATGAAAATTCTACCAGTGGAAATAATTCTTCCCAATGCTTATGTTTGCCCATCACATACATACCCAACATATCCTCCAATATTTGGTTTGTTTGCTCAGTTTTCCATGTACAATTTTGGCAGGAGAGTCTTCCACCATAGAAGTGCGCTCCCCTTCAGTTGAAAGATCGCCATGTGGACCTTCATGTTGGAGGTATAGTCGCGAAGTGAAAAGCACATCGCCATATTCTCCAACCATGCCTCGATAGCTACACCGTCCAAGACACTAAAGAAATTGGTAAATTTGACCTTCTCAAGTTCACGGTGAATGCTACCAGTGCCGACCAGAGTGCGCAATGGACCCTCAGGAGGTGTCGGCGCCCTAGCGTCATCCCTATCCAAATGACTTATTATTGCCTCAAAGATCCTTTGAAAGGACCTCATCATCCCAACTACATCAACCACAACTATCTGTTCCTACTCGACAACAAGCTCATCTCCCTGGGGGTTAGACCCCTCAAGCATGGATTCTATGGGGGGCATGACGCCTCCTCCCCTAGCACCCCATTGTCTTCCTTTGTGACATCCTCTAAACATGATTACCTACTCGAATACAATCAATTTTAATTAGCGACAATTTATAATCAAGTACTCAATCAATGGAAGTCATAGTGATCCCAGGTCATGGGTCATACCGGCTCTGATACTATATGTAACGACCCCCATCCTTATGACAACATGTGACGCATAACAAGTTGAATTTTTTTTTTCTAAAGAAGGGAGTAACAATTACAACAGTCAATCAACGCAACTCGACGATGAACACAATGAACACAATGTAGGAAACAAACAATTTAATGACCCATCATACTAGCACATTATACCGTTGGATGTAACATATAGAAATCAAATAGACAAAATAAAAATGACTACCTGAATCTCCTTCCCTACAAGGTTCCCATCGATTTTGACCATTTAAGGTCTCAAGGCTGGTGACTGTTCTAAGGAACAAGGAGGTGTCTATATCCCGCCCGACACATCAAGTCGATATGACTAAGCTAAAACAAACAACAATATTATTCAGGTGCAAAAGCATAAAAATGACACATGCACTATGCACATTCATGGCGAGCGAGAACAAATCACAATCATGCATTACAACACAAAATACAGTACATTGATTTCATTAATCAACATCAACACCATAGGGAGGCATGTGCCCCAAGGCTCGGTTGTAGTACACACTCGTTGATCATTGCACACCATTATCTCGTCACAGGAATCATGACACCACAATGCGACAAGAGCGGTAGCGACTAGGACGCAACATAACATATCAAGACCTTCATCCCCAGTAGAATCCAACCTCAACCGAAGTTAAGAGCATAAAATAATGCTTACCTACCTTCTTTTAAATTATACTAAGGCTAATCCATGCTTACTTAAATAACAAAATGCTTAACATAAAATATAGCAATGTCCTTCTGAAATATCACAATCTTAACTTAAATACAACCATGCTTTTCTTAGAAAAAATATACATTAGTGCCTTTATGAAAATATAAATAAAGAGGTTGTGCCTTCCTTAGTTTATAACCATGTATTTCTTAATATCACAAGCTTAGCACTACCTTTCTAAAAAAACAAAATATATTAGTGCTTTTCTTAAATATAAATAGTGAGTGCCTTCCTTAGTTTATAACCATGTCTTTCTTAATATCACTAGCTTAGCAATGTTTTTCTTGATTTAAACAATGCATGGCTTACTTAGTGCCAGTTATAAAAACTATAGGAAACTTCATTAAGGAAACTACAATATCCACAACCATTATTGGCGCAGTTGTAAATCCACTTGCCATTGTTAAACAAAATGTTTTTTATGCCTTTACAGATGCTTTTTCTAAAGCAAATCAATAAAATAATTAAAAATATATTGCCTTTATACGCGTTGTTCCAAAAGAGTCTACTAACATTACAAATTACATTGCCATGTTAATAAATATACATCTATAAAATTTACACAATGGTCATCAAAACATTTCTACTATTTCTATACCCCCAAGTGTAAATACAATTAAGATCTCAATGTAAGGTAAACAGTCGTCAATAACAATATCTTATAAGCATGGTCCACCTAAATGTTCAAAAACCTAGTGGTTTCAAGTTTCAATGGACATCCTACTCAAATCATCATGAATGCATTTGAAACTATTAAGCCACTCTCATAATAAAAACTATTACAACAATAGACTCATACTGCCATTCACCTATTCCTAAAGTTTAAGGCGTTGTTTTAAAATGAGAATAACTATTCCAGGTAGTTCTGCGCATGTTGTGAGTCCACCTGTTCTCAATTTAATGTGTTGTCTAAACGATAAGAACAAAAGGAAATAAATTCATACAACCACTCTACATGTTTTTTAATTTAGGCGATGATCTAAAACATATTAAGCTATAACACGACTTCCATGCTTCAGTAATCAATGCACACAATAGACTATAAAACAATGGCTATAAACCTAGAGTGGACGCAGGGATTGACACCCCAAATATTCATTGAGGGACATGCCCAAGCACCACATAAGGGAGGATACTAAGGTGTAGAGGTAGGAGGAAAAATATGCGGATGAATTTGCACGCAAAGGGGCATCAATAACACATAACTGTTAAATGGAAAAAGGTAGAGTCTCTACAACGATTCATAGATATGTTCCATAAATAAAATTCAAGCAACTGAAAAATCAACATGGTTTCTATTTCCTTGTCTTAGTTGAATGAAGCTTGTGGACATAATTTCTCAGAAGAAATAGAGTCTCTACTTGTTTATCATAGAAAAAGGGTAAGGCAGTCATACTTCTCTTATTAGAGTGCCTAGAAAACTTGTCGACCAACGAAAATCTCATGGAAAATTTATCATTGTGAATCAGAGACCAAAGGAGTTTTGGAATTTAGGTCTATTCAACCAAATAATAATGAGATGGTTGAATAATTTACTCAGTCATCCAAATAGACGAAACTAGATACACATGTGTGTTATCACCCAGATAAATATTCATATGCAGATAATAAAAAAATATTTTTCTTTTAACACCATCTACATAGGCATTTTTCGACGTTATAGAAATCCATATACAGGAATTTAACAACTATCCAATACAAATTATACACATGCGTACCGTATCCAAATGCGAAGACCCGTAGTCATTGGCCCACATGCCCTCCGTCCAACTCCCGCTTGCCAATTGATGAGACCTCGCCGGTACCTCCTAGCCAATGTTAGTTGTACTCTTCTTCCCCCTGAGCCCCCCAAGCCACAAAGGGGCCACACACACAATACCAGAGAATGCTAGTGTCCTAGATCACATCGCAAGGTCGAGCTACCACTCATCGTCCGAGATGGGTATCCCCAAATCCCACATTGGAAAATCAGTCAAGATAAAATTCTGGCAGCGTAACGTTATACAAGCCAAATGTGATCATAATCCTCCTCTTACATCCTTTTTATAGAGTTTTCAAGTGATTAGTTTCCCAAACCCTCATTAAATTCATTTTTCGTTTATTTAATTGGGAAAAACCTCCCTCGTACACATGTCACCTGATTCCCTAGTTGCACCAGAAAATCAATTTTATTTATTAAACAAATTTTCCTACTTTCCTCACCCACCTAAAAGTGGTCCTAAAAAATCTCCTCGATGTCCCATTATTCCCTTAAAATTCTGAAATGACTTACTCCTTAGTTAAATCTTAGTTGAGTTCTGTTGACGGGCGGAATTGATCGTCCGTCAACTGAGAGAGTGGAACCGGTCCGAGGTTGTCTAATAACCCAAGCCGTTTGGAATGAACCACCCTGACGGGTTTAACGGCTCCGTTGGCCACTCTAAGATCCTAAGAAAACAAAAGAGAAAACTAATCTAAACTAACTAATCTAACTAAAACAAATAAAACTAACTAAAACTAAATAAAACAAATAAAACAAACTAAAACTAAATAAAACAAACTAACTAAAACTAAATACAAGAAACTAAACTAACTAACAATAAATAAAAACAAACTAATACACTAATCTAATTAAAACGAAACTACTAAATTAAACTAAAACTTAATATAAACTACTCTAACTATTCTATATACAATCTACCGATTACTATTACACTAACTTTAATAATTAGTTGTCTAATTACCAATTGAATTACAACTTATTCACAAATATACAATGTCTACAACTTGCAGATTTGAGTAAAACCTGTAAAACTCATTTGATTTCTGCCCCGAGATAGCGAGAGGTATTCTTTTATTTTTATCAATAAGAAATAAAATTTACTGAAATTAAACAATCTAATATACTAATTCTATATATATATCTAACTAAACTTATATCTGATCTAAACTACTAATAAAAACAGTAAATAAACAAGTGACTAACTGACCTGGAAACGCTCCCAATTTGTCCTGTGTATGATGACTTCGAAGCTAGTCGGAGGAAGGAAACTCGCACCGGATAATCCAAAAGCTTCTCGTAAATGATAAACTGCAATGCTCTTTGAGTTGTTTACAGGACAAACAAGACATAAAAAATCATAACAATTATATGATTTATAAATCTCTGCAATAAGGGAAACCTGTTATGCAAAAACTTATACTTAATAATCCAACTTATGAAGAAGAGAAATCTGTCGTTCACAAATTGAACTAAGCAATTGCTATGTTTTTTAAATGCTTGGAAGAAATCAGATATGGATTACAATGATTAAATTATATCATTTGTGAATGATTAAGATAGCTAAAGTAGTCATTAACCAGATGCAAATAGATACACATAAACATAAAACAAAATATTGATATTATGAAAGCTAAAGCTGTAGCAGAATATCAAATTCTGTCTCAGTCTGTATTAAAACTCCATATCCTTGTTCTCCCATGAATGAGGATGAACATTATTACAAAAATAATAGGTATTTATAAGTCTCTCCACAGGGTAAAACTTGCCTGTGGATAATAGCAAACTGTTTACATAATCTGGGAAGATATTCCCAAAATCAACTAAACTAGGAAACTAAAAAGAAAATAAAATATCTCAAATATCCTCTAACTTCTCATCAACTCCAATGCAATTTCGAATTGACCTGTAATAGACCAAAAATAACAAATTAGAAAGATATTTTATTAACAAAACAATAAAAATATGACTCTACAGACTTAGCTACAGAATCATCTGATTCTGTAGCTAGTCTAAAATAGCATACAGGATCAGATAGAAATCAAATCTAATCTCTTTAAAAGAATCAAATCCAATTTTCTTTCAATAAACATTAAAAATGAATCACTAATGATTCAAATGATTTTATCATTTAATATAAACCATAATCAAAAGTGATTTAATTGAAACAGGGGTGAGAATAATATGTTTTATTTTGTCGTAAAGTAGGGTCAAACAGTAACAAGATTGTTTCATATCAAATGAAATGAATAGTAAATCATATCATATGTGATACGATCGAATCCAACACAACCATTTCCCACTTGTTATAGCCATAATGATATAACAACATATTCACATTGTTCAATCAAATGCATAGGTGGAAAGACTGTTATGATTATATGTAAACGAAATCATATGCAATCAGCATCAACCCAGCCAAATTCGTGATTGATCCTTGCACAGTCAACAGACAGGATCAATAAATCATGATCACAATCTTAATAGAATCAGCAAAGGTTATAACTATCAGCTAGGCAAATAATCAAATCAAATCACGACTGAGTTTAATTATAGAAACAAATCATGAACCTGGATACAGTCAAATTCGTTCTTCGAATCAAAAACAACATATTTATTGCAATATGAATCCAACTGATAACATAGTCGAGTAAACCAATGCGAATTAACCAGCTGGGTATAACTGTTACGATTTGGGTGAATGTGTACATAATCACATCGAAAATTAATTCAAATTGTATTCCTGTTGGTGGAAAATCATATGGAATCATAAAACCGTAACAGTTAACCATTATTGCCAATCATATCGTATACATTATAACCAGAACGAATCAAAATGTGATTGTGTTCAAAATTGAAAATAAGAAACAGCTTGTGTCTATAATAGATACAAACAACTTCACTTGACAACAGAGCATTCATTTTAGCTAAATTAAACCAATCAAATCCACACCAAGATCCGACAAATCGATGAAAATCCAATCGAAGCTAAACTGGGAAAACAAAATTTCATTTAGTCAAAGCATAGCTATGTATAGAATGCATACAATGTGACATAGCAAATCAATTCCGTAAACAGAGCTATTCAAAACCGAATTCGAATTCGTTATATAAGCCTGGATTATTTACAAAAGTGATTGATATCAAACATACCTGTGTAATGATGAGACAGCTTGACAGGTGAGAGGGAGTTCTGAAGAAAAGATCTGAGGAAATGCATACAGACTCAGAACGCATGTTCTAGCCACTGAAAAATTGACTTGTAAAACGAGAGATAGATCTTTGTAGCCACTCGAGTGCTAAGGAAACCGCCCACGATGAGGGTAAAGGGGCTACAAACGGTTCTGGGTTTTCAACGGCTTGAGCTAATTCGAATCCGTTTGCCCAGAATCGCTCACGTAAAAATGTGACTCTGGGGGAAATTACGGGGTAGTCTTCTCTGGCAAAACGAAACCACAACCGACTCTGAACACCATAGCAGTTCAAATCTCCCTTCGGGAGCCAGGAGATAGCACACAGTGAGCCGGGCTAAGGGACAAGGGTTTGAACAGGGTATGCTCAGATATTTTCCCAAAAATCAAGAGAGATAACTCGGTAAGGATGCAGGCATTAATGCAAAGTGTGCGGGGGTGGTAGAGCTTACTCATGCCATGCATAAGAGTTATTATGAAAGTACAACCGCCAGTTTACATAGTAGTTCAACCCATTATAGCATAGTTTGACAATGATGCGAATTAGTCGACCAATGAATCAACGGGCAAGTGTATAAACCAACGCGCAATCGATCGTGGTGCCAAATATTTTAAACCATAAATCATTCCAATTGAAACCAAAATCAAATATTAACCATGTGCCAATGTGCATTCATATAATCAACCAACCAATAGTTATGAAAACATTAACATAGGAATTATATTTAAAAATATATCTATGAAAGATTTAAACATAATACCCATATATCTTATGAAACTAAAGGTTGAGTAGGTCAAATAAGAAGCCAATCCAAATACCAATGCATTACACACTTAATGAAATCAAGTCACATAATCAATCAAAAATGTCCAATGAGTATAGTTCGAAAGTTTTGCCAGCTGCAAAATGATAAGTGAAATGTAAGCGCAAAGGGCATATCAATCAAAAGGATGACGACAATTCAAACAATGATTCTAATGTGACTTTGAAGGACTAAGATTTCATGCTTACAGTCGTGAAAACAAAACGAAGATAGGCGCAAAGAATAAAAAGCGTCGTTCATTTGAAAATTGCGACGAAAAATCGATGTTTGCGAAACATTGGTGTAGGCAGCTTATGAGATAATAGAAAAAATTGAATTGGCTTCCAACAATGGTGACACACTGGTAGAAGCAGTTATCTTTGCTGAAAGGAACAAATTTAGATTATGACAGCTAAGAAAATTTCAACTCAAAAATAACAACCAGAAAATCGTATATACATCATCATTAACCATCTTTTCAACAGTGTTTTAAAAGATGAAAACTGATAACAATCTTAAGATCAGCAAGTCACGGTATTAAAGATAAAATCTCCAATACTGTTGGCATAGCCATTGCTGCCAGCAGGCGTCCATAGCCTCGACAGGGTTGCCATTTAACCCACTCTGACATCCATATCCTGTTAAGAAGTTCTGGATCAGAACAAAGGACATTAAAGAGGTTTCTTTTTTGTAAATTTTAATATACCCGACATTGCTTCGCTACCAGCGGGCTTGTTCAGTACCCCGACAAAGTTGTCTTGGCGCCATGATTGCATTTACCCGCTGCCAGCAGACTTGTTTAGTATCCCGGCGGGTTTACAACACTTCCCACAGCTCTTATTAATAATTTTATTTTTCTTTTGTAGATATATGGCTGAGCGGGGTGACGCTGAAAGTCTTGATATTTTAACATATTTTTTAGACCTCATCAGAATTTTTTAGCACTGTCCTTTATTTAGCTCCAGAGATGTTTTATTTACAAAACACTTCCTATGACAGGGAGACATCCTCTGAGTCATTCCTTTACGGAAAAGGGACATCGTAAAAATATAATAAATGATCATGACAAACTTTCCTCAGAGATCGAAATCAGTAAACTTCTTTCAAACAACAAAATTTTCCAACATAGATATCAATTTCAGCAATATACCATTGATGTTCATACAATTTTCTTAGCAGTTATTTCAGCGAAGGAATTTCTTATCGTCTTTGTCTGAAAAGATCGGTGTACAGGTATGTGTATTTCCAAAAGAAAAAACTAGTAAGCATAAGGGAGAAATCAAAAGACACCAGCGAAGAAAAAAATGGAAAGCAAAGAAATCCAAACAACAAAACAAAAAAGAAATATACACATAAGGTGCATCTGAAAACCTCATGCGACAATCCCCTGAGAAACTGAAAGAAAGTAGGAAAATCCTGAATGATGGGAAAGAATTCCTACTCATGGTACCTTGGGTCAGGGTTGATTTAGATTCATTTATCTCTTTACTTTCCATTTAAGATTTTCATGACAATACTGTGTTTTTTAAACGAAATGTTCAACTAGAAGTAAAGAAAAAAAGGGTCAAGACGACTTCCCTGACAATAGTCGTATTATGGTTCTCGTGGTGCGCCCACTTGCGTGCATGACTGCATTATTATAAAGAGAAATAGTGAGAAATAAAACTACAATAAAAACCTATTCCTAAACCTACCCTAACTATTAAATAAACCAGAATACTACGTGAAGTCATGTTTCCAATGTAGCCATCGGAGTAACTCTAATCCTGCAATGAAAACAAGATCAAGCGTTACTAATAAGAATGGTAATCTATCAATAAATGATAGAAACATATCACACTTACCTTCATAATCAACATCTAAAAACAAAGTAAGCATAATCTTATCATTTCCTTGGATATTCTTTTTGTACAGATCCTCCAGCCATTGCGCAATCTTGTCGTGATAAGGATCATAATGGCATGGGTGAGTGTAAGTAGTTTTGAAAAACTCGTCAAGATTATGAGGAAATGGAATAACCATCAGCCAAGATTGAAATGTCCCATCCTCCTGACAGTTCTCTAAGTACTCATTAATTTCTTCACATGGAGGATCTAAAAGAAATATGTCATGCCTACTTCCAAAATTCTTAGGTAAAAAGAAAGCAAGCACAACTTTGTCTTTATTATGAAATTTTTTCATATATGAATATTCAAGACACGCTAAGATCCCATCACAAAAATGCGGATGAAAACCATGACTTTGATGAAACAAATATATCAATGGAAAGCTCATCATAGGAGGATTCGTGCAATCGATTAAAGCATTGGTTTGAATGTTTCCTTCGATGCGATTGATCATTTCAAAATGTGAAGCATCAACATTAAGATTCGAGCTAATTAAAGAACGAGTATGAAACTTAGAATGTTTGATCTCCATAAAATATAATGCATTGTCTTTTTCAACAATAAACTGAGTAAAATCATCTCGCAACATATCATTTTCCCATGTGAGTGATGAAAGTGAACAAGCATCAAATCCGGTTTTATCAATGTTATGCTCATAAATAATTTCACCAAAATTTAGCATATCGAAAGGATATGATTGTGGTGGAAAAGAGTAGGATGTTGTAGGTAAGATGTCAAGTCCACCAGAATCTAGCAATAGATCAGGATATAAAGAATAAAAGGAATCAGAAATAAGCAGATAAAAAGAATCTCTTGAACTATGATACTCAACAATGGTATTCTCAAGAAAATTCTCTTCACTTTCTTTAAAACTCTTACTTTGTTTTGGTGACGAATTCCTTAACATAATATGATCATCTGGATTTGCCTTTTGTGTGATAGATAATTCAAAATTTATGTGACCAACATCTAGTCTTTCCTATGAACAAAGTGTGTTTTGAGGATCGAGCTTTAAAGTTTCTTCTTCTAGTTGCATAACTCCTTCTCTAATCAGTTTCATAGGATTACTAGAACATTCAAGAAGATTTTCATTGCTCAAGTGTTCTTCAATGACTGATTTTAAATGTTGATTAGAGCACGAGTTACAAGAATGAGGGTATTCACCTTGAGCCAAAAATGAATCTTCTTCCATACTATTCGAAGACTGAAAATACAATGATTCAAAGGAAAAACCAATTTGGTTGTCAATAAGAGCCTGATCAATAGATTCTACATCCCTGGCTTATTCATCATTATTGGAAGAATTTTTCTCTTCTTGCGAAGAAGATTGTTCTAGCAGTTGGGTGATAGGATTTGCAATTGGTTCTTCGTTCATGATTGAACATGACTGAATGGAAGGGATGGAAGCATCATAGAAGAGATTTAATGCCAATGACATGTCATCGATATTAAATTTACAGAGGATATGATAGACTCTTGTCAAAAAGTGTTCTGAAGATGAATCGTCGTTGATTAGCGAAGCATGAAATTCTTCACATAATTGATCAAAATCATAAATTTCAAAAGCATCTAGAAATGCATCTACAAATTGAAACCAATAAAAAATGTGACATGCTAGAAACGATTCAAACCATTGTTTGATTCGACCTCTAAAAGTAAAAGCGAAAAGTCTGCATAAAACTCTTAAATCTGAGATGTCATGTTTGATGCACTTGCACCAAAACTTGTTAAGGTGGTCTTTAGCAGATGTATCGCCTTCACCAACAAAGGTGAGCTTGGAAAAGCGAGAGACTGTCTCGTTGGGAACATCGGGTAATGAGAAGTTGAAAGCATGTTCCAACACAGTGATTTGGGGAGCCATGGGAGAAATTGAATACATTTAAAATAAAGGCTCCTACAAGGCCATCTTGTCAGTCGACCCTCCTTCTAGCACCATTTGTTGACGGGCGAAATTGATCGTCCGTCAACTGAGAGAGTGGAACCGGTCTAGGGTTGTCTAATAACCCAAGCCGTTTGGAATGAACCACCCTGACGGGTTTAATGACTCCATTGGCCACTCTAAGATCCTAAGAAAACCAAAGAGAAAACTAATCTAAACTAATTAATCTAACTAAAATAAATAAAACTAACTAAAACTAAATAAAACTAATAAAACAAACTAAAACTAAATAAAACAAACTAACTAAAACTAAATACAAGAAACTAAACTAACTAACAATAAATAAAAACAAACTAATACACTAAT